>CM063160.1:847947-899746 GCA_031885435.1 Passerculus sandwichensis | reverse complement strand
ACACATCTCGTGAGAGTAGTACGACCGGCTGCTGGAGGAGCACGCCAGGCTGCAGGTACCCAAAAACACCCCAAAACACCCCAAAAATACCCCCAAAATACCCCCCAAAATACCACAAATTTAACCCCAAAATACCTCCAAAATACCCCAAAAATCCCCCCAAAACACCCCAAAACAACCCCAAAATACCCCAAAAATACCCCAAAAATCTCCCCCAAAACAACCCAAAACACCCCAAAAATACCCCCAAAACAACCCAAAACACCCCAAAAAATACCTCAAACCTCACCCCAAAATACCCCCTAAAACACCCCCCAAAACAACCCAAAACACCCCAAAAATACCCCCAAAACACCCCAAAAATACCCCCCAAAACACCCCAAAAATACCCCCCAAAACAACCCCAAAACACCCAAAAAATACCCCGCAAAACACCCAAAAAATACCCCAAAAATACCCCAAAAATACCCCCTAAAACATCCCCAAAACACCCCAAAAATACCCCCCAAAACAACCCCAAACACCCCAAAAATACCCCAAAAATCCCCCCCGAAACAACCCAAAACACCCCCAAAAATACCCCCCAAAACAACCCCAAAAATACCCCCCAAAAATACCCCAAAAATCCGCCCCAAAATAACCCAAAACACCCCAAAAATCCCCCCCAAAACACCCCAAAAATCCCCCCCAAAACAACCCAAAATACCCCAAAAATCCCCCCCAAAACAACCCAAAACGCCCCAAAAATACCCCCAAATACCACAAATTTAACCCCCAAATACCTCCAAAATAACCCCCAAAACACCAAAAAAATACCCCAAAAATTACCTCAAACCCCACCCCAAAACAGCCCCAAAGTACCCCCCAAAACACCCCAAAAATTACCTCAAACCTCACCCCAAAAATACCCCAAAAATCCCCCCAAAACAACCCAAAACACCCCAAAAATACCCCCCAAAACAACCCCAAAACGCCCCCAAAATACCCCCCAAAATACCACAAATTTACCCCCAAAATACCTCCAAAATACCCCCCAAAACAACCCAAAACACCCCAAAAAATACCTCAAACCTCACCCCAAAAATACCCCAAAAATCCCCCCCAAAACAACCCAAAACACCCCCAAAAATACCCCAAAAACAGCCCCCAAAACACCCCAAAAATTCCCCCAAAATCCCCCCCAAAACACCCCAAAAATAGCCCAAAATACCCCAAAACAACACAAAACACCCCCAAAAATACCCCAAAAATCCCCCCAAAACAACCCCAAAACACCCCAAAAAATACCCCAAAAAATTCCCCAAAAACCCCCCCCCAAAACACCCTCCAAAACACCCAAAAAATACCCCCCAAAACACTCCTAAAACACCCCAAAAATACCCCCCAAAATACCACAAATTTACCCCCAAAAAACACCCCAAAAATACCCCCCAAAACAACCCAAAACACCCCAAAAAGTCCTCCAAAAATACCTCCCAAAACACCCCAAAAATACCTCAAACCTCACCCTAAAAATACCCCAAAACTCCCCCCCCAAAACAACCCAAAACCACCCCCCAAAATATCCAAAAATACCCCAAAAAATAACCCAAAAAATACATCAAACCCCACCCCAAAACAACCCCAAAATACCCCCCAAAACACCCCAAAAATTACCTCGAACCTCACCCCAAAATCCTCCCCCAAATCTCTCTGGGGACCCCCCAGAATCCCCTCAGGACCCCCCTAAATTTCATAAACTCCCCCAGTGCACCCCAAAACCCCCTTGGGACCCCCAAAATCCTCCCCCAAATCTCTCTGGGGACCCCCCCAAAAATCCCCTCAGGACCCCCCAAAACCCCCTCTGTGACTCCCCCTAAATTTCATAAACCCCCCCAGTGCACCCCAAAACCCCCCAGGGACCCCCAAAATCCCCTCTAGGACCCCTCCTCCTACAACCCTTCCCACCCCCTGAATCCCCCCAGTGCACCCCAAAACCCCCAGGGACCCCCAAATCTCTCTGGGGACCCCCCAAAATCCCCTCAGGACCCCCCGAAACCGCCACTGTGACTCCCCCTAAATTTCATAAAACCCCCCAGTGCACCCCAAAACCCCCCAGGGACCCCCAAAATCCCCTCCAAAATCCCCTCCTCAACCCTCCCCAACCCCTGAATCCCCCCCAGTGCGCCCCAAAACCCCCCAGGGACCCCAAATTCCTCCCCCAAATCCCTCTGGGGACCCCCCAAAATCCCTCAGGACCCCTGAATCCCCCCAGTGCACCCCAAAACCCCCAGGGACCCCAAAATCCTCCCTCAAATTTCTCTTGGGACCCCCAAAATCCCCTCAGGACCCCTGAATCCCCCCAGTGCACCCCAAAACCCCCCTGGGACCCCCAAATTCTCCCCTCAATTCCCCCTTTGCCCCCCCAGGCCGCCCATGACGGACCCCGGGACAAGAAGGAGGAGTGAGGGGGCGGGGCCACGCCCGGACACGCCCACAACAGCTACAAACCACGCCCACAACGGTTCTAAACCCCGCCCCTGTGACCAGACCACGCCCCTTAACATCCTCTCCGGACCAAGCCCCGCCCCCCCGTGACCAGGCCACGCCCCCAACGCCATTTTAGGGGAGGGGGTTCTGGCGTCATTTTTGGGACCTTTCCCCCTTTTTTTGGGGTCCAAATCTCATTTTTTTTTGGGGGGGGGGTCCAAGCCTCGTTTTGGGGAGGCTGAACCCCCCCTTTTGTCCCCCCCCCATCTTCTCAGGGGGTTTTTGTGGGGGGGCAGTGGGGACCCCTCCCCTTTTTTCTGCTTCAATAAAATCACCTCGGGTGGGGACTCGGTTGGTTTTGGGGGCCAAAATTTCCAAATTTCCCCCCTAAAACCCCAAATTCCATCATGGGACCCCCCCAAATTCCCCTGTGGGACCCCCAAAATCCTCCCCGGGACCCCAAATTCCCCTGTGGGACCCCCAAAATCCTCCCGGGACCCCCAAATTCCCCTATGGGACCCCCCAAAATCCTCAGAGACCCCCGAGGTTCCACCTTCTTTTATTGGCACCGTGCACAGTTGGGGGGGCTCATGGGGGGCAGGACCCCTCTCTATGGGGCAGGGTCTCCACCAGGGACCCCCAATTTTGGGGCAAGACCCCCGATTTTGGGGTAAAATCCCCCTTTATGAGGCTGAACCCTCAGTTATGGGGCAGAACCCGCAGTTATGGGGCAGAACCCGCAGTTGTGGGGCAGGGGGAGCCCCAGTTATGGGGTGGGGTGCAGGGTCCGGGCGTGGCCCCGCAGAGCCTCGAATTCCCGCTGGACAAAATCGGTCAGAGCCTTGCGGAGCTCCAGCTGTGGGGCAGAGACGGAGATGTGGGGCTGGGACAGGGAACCCACAGATCTGTGGGGCTGGGAAAGGAAACCCACAGATCTGTGGGGCTGGGAATGGGATTTATGGGGTCTGTGGGACAGACAGCGAGCTGTGGGGCTGGGAAAGGGATCTATGGAATCTATGGGGCAGAGACACTGAGCTGTGGGGCTGGGAATGGGATTTATGGGGTCTTTGGGGCTGGGACAGGGAACCCACAGATCTGTGGGGCTGGGAATGGGATTGATGGGGTCTGTGGGGTGGGAAAGGGATTGATGGGATCTGTGGGTCAGAGACAATGACCTGTGGGGCTGGGATCCAGGGATTTATGGAGATGTGGGGCTGGGAATGGGAACCCACAGATCTTTGGGGCTGGGAGTGGGATTGATGGGATCTGTGGGGCTGGGAATGGGATTGATGGAGATGTGGGGCTGGGAAAAGGATTTATGGGATCTGTGGGGCAGACAGCGAGCTGTGGGGCTGGGAATGGGATCTGTGGAATCTATGGGGCAGAGACACTGAGCTGTGGGGCTGGGATCCAGGGATTGATGGAGATGTGGGGCTGGGAAAAGGATTTATGGGATCTGTGGGGCAGAGACAGTGACCTGTGGGGCTGGGATCCAGGGATTGATGCGGTGGGAAAGGGATCCACTTGTGGGGCAGAGATCCAGGGATTTATGGGATTGGGAAAGGGACCCACAGATCTGTGGGGTTGGGATCCATGGATTTATGGGGCTGGGACCCACAGATCTCTGGAGCAGAACCCCAAAATCCCGAGGTAAGAACTCCCCAAATCTCGGGGTCAGAATCCCCAAATCCAGGGGTCAGAATCCCCAAATCCAGGGGTCAGAAGTCCCTAAATCTATGGGTCAGATCCCAAATCTATGGGGCAACCCCCAAATTTCTGGGGTAAACCCCAAATTTCTGGGGGTAGAAACCCCAAATCCGAGGCTCAAACCCCAAATCTCAGGGTCAGAACCCCCCAAATCTCTGGGTCAAGCCCCAAATCTTGGGGTCAGAACCCCGAAATCTCGGGGTCAGAAATCCTTGGGTCAGAATCCCCAAATCTTGGGGTCAGAAGTCCCTAAATCTATGGGTCAGACCCCAAATCTATGGGGCAACCCCCAAATTTCTGGGGTAAACCCCAAATCTGGGGCTCAAACCCCAAATCTCAGGGACAGAACCCCCCAAATCTCTGGGGTAAATCCCCATTCTGTGTGGCGAACCCCAAATCTCTGGGTCAAGCCCCAAATCTTGGGGTCAGAAGCCCCCAAATGTGGGAGTCCCGCCCCACACCCACCGTGGGGGTCCCACTCCCCAAATGGGGGGATCCCAGCCCCCCAAATGGGGGGGTCCCAGCCCCCCAAACGTGGGGATCCCAGCCCCCCAAATTGGGGGTCCCGCCCCACACCCACCGTGGGGGTCCCCTCGCTGCGCAGCCGCTCCAGGAGGGGCCGGGCGCTGAACGGGCGCCCCACGACCACCGTGATGCGCTGGGGGGAACGGGGTCAGGGGGAGCAGGGACCCCCAAAACCCACCCCGAGACCCCCAAAAATCTCAGAGAGACCCCCGAAACCCACCCTGAGACCCCCAAAATCCACCCTGAGACCCCCAAAACCCACCCCGAGACCCCCGAAAATCTCAGAGAGATCCCCAAAACCCACCCTGAAACCCCCCGAAACCCACCCTGAGACCCCCGAAACCCACCCTGAGACCCCCGAAAATCTCAGAGAGACCCCCGAAAACCTCAGAGAGACCCCTGAAATCCACCCTGAGACCCCCAAAATCCACCCCGAGACCCGAAATCCACCCTGAGACCCCCAAAATCCACCCTGAGACGCCAAAACCCACCCTGAGATGCCAAAATCTCAGAGAGACCCCCGAAACCCACCCTGAGACCCCCAAAAATCGCTGAGAGACCCCCAAAACCCACCCCGAGACCCCCAAAAATCTCAGATCCCAAAATCCACCCTGAGACCCCCAAAATCCATCCTGAAAACCCCCAAAATCCACCCGGAGACCCCAAAAATCCACCCTGAGACCCCCAAAATCCCACAGAGATCCCAAAATCCACCCCGAGACCCCCAAAAATCTCAGAGATCCCAAAATCCACCCTGAGACGCCCGAAATCCACCCTGAGACCCCAAAATCCCACAGAGATCCAAAAATCCACCCTGAAACCCCCAAACCCACCCTGAGACCCCCAAAATCCACCCTGAAACCCCCAAAAATCGCAGAGAAACCCCAAAATCCACCCTGAGACCCCAAAATCCACCCCGAGACCCCCCAAAATCCACCCTGAAACCCCAAAATCCACCCTGAAACCCCCAAAAATCTCAGAGAGACCCCAAAATCCACCCTGAGACCCCAAAATCCACCCTGGGACCCCCAAAATCCACCCTGAGACCCCTGAAATCCACCCTGAGACCCCAAAAATCCACCCTGAGACCCCAAAACCCACTCTGAAACCCCAAAATCCACCCTGAGACCCCCGAGATCCACCCTGAGACCCCCAAAAATCTCAGAGAGACCCCCAAAATCCACCCTGAAACCCCAAAACCCTGAGACCCCAAAACCCACCCTGAGACCCCCAAAAATCCCGGAGATCCAAACAAAAAAAACCCCAGAGACCCCAAAATCCCCTCAAAGACCCCCCAAAATTCCCCCCAGATGTCACCCCGAGACCCCAAAAACACTTAAAAGACCCTCAAAAAAACCCCCCCGAGACCCCAAAAACCACCAAGAGACCCCAAAAAATCCCCAAAGAGACCCCAAAAAACCCCCCGAGACCCCAAAAACCCCCCAGAGACCCCAAAAAATCCCCCAGACCCCCCAGTGCCCCCCATTTCCCTCACCTGCCCCACCCGGGGCACGTAGGGCCGATGGTTGGGGAGGACATCGCTCATCCCTGGGGGGGGGGGGGACACAAAATGAGGGGGGGGCACAACTGGGAGACCCCTCCCCAATATCGGGAACCCCTCTGCAATATCAGGGACCCCTCCCCAATATCGGGGACCCCTCCCCCAATATCAGAGACCCCCCCCCAATATCAGGGACCACCCCCCAATATCAGGGACCCCTCCCCAAAATCCTCTCCAGTGTCTCCCCAGAGCCCCCCAGGACCCTCCAAACCCCCCCCGGGACCCCCCAAAATCTTCCCCTGAATCCCCCCCAAAATTCTCCTGTGCCCCCAAACCCCCTCGGGACCCCCACCCAGACCCCCCAAACTCCCCTGAGACCCCCTCAAAATCTTCCCCTGTAGCCCCCAACCCCCTCCAGGACCCTTCAGACCCCTCCCCAAAAGCCCCCACAATACCCCCCAGGACCCCCCCAAATCCCACCCAGACCCCTCAGGACCCCCCCAAATCCCACCCAGACCCCCCCAAGACCCCTCAGGACCCCCAAATCCCACCCAGACCCCCCCAAGACCCCTCAGGACCCCCCAAATCCCACTGAGACCCCCCAAGACCCCTCAGGACTTCCCCAAATCCCACTGAGACCCCCAGGACCCCCCCAAATCCCACTGAGATACCCCCCAAATCCCACCCACACCACTCCAAGACCCCCAGGACCCCCCAAATCCCACCCAGACCCCGCAGGACCCCCCAAAGCCCCCCAAATCCCCCCTCACCCCCGTGCCACAGCGGGAGGATCACGGGGTCCCGGCGACACTCGGCCAGGAGCCGCCCGATGCCTGGGGGGGGGGAAATTGGGGGCGTTTTTGGGGGGCTTTGGGACCCCCGGGGGGAATTTGGGGGGCTCTGGATCTCCAGGGTGGATTTGGGAATTTGGGGAGGGGGTTTGAAGGGAGCCAGGGGGGTTTTGGGGTGATTGGAGGGATTTGGGGGTGATTGGAGGGATTTTGGGGGGGGTCTTCAGAACCCTGGGAGGGATTTGGGGAAATTTTGGGGGTCTCAACGGGGTTTAGGGGATTTTTGGGGGGCTTTGGGACCCCCAGGGGGATTTTGGGGGGCTCTGAATCTCCAGGGAGGATTTGGGGAATTTGGGGAGGGGGTTTGAGGGGAGCCAGGGGGGTTTTGGGGTGATTGGAGGGATTTTGGGGGGGGTCTTCAAAACCCTGGGAGGGAATTTGGGGAAGTTTTGGGGGTCTCAACGGGGTTTAGGGGATTTTTGGGGGACTCTGGATCTCCAGGGAGAATTTGAGGGAATTTGGGGAGGGGGTTTGAGGGGACCCAGGGGGATTTTGGGGTTTTTGGAGGGATTTTGAGGGGATTTTTGGGGTCCCAGGGTTTCTTTTGGGGTCCCTGGAATTTTTTTGGGGTGAGATTGGGACATTTAGGGGATTTTTGGGGTTTTGGGGGATCCAAGGGAATTTTTGGGGTTTTTTTGGGGGGTCTGGGGGGATATTTTTGAGGGAGTTTTTGGGGGGGTCTGGGGATTTTTGGGGTCCCAGGGGATTTTGGGGGGGATCCAAGGGAATTTTTTGGGGTTTTTTTGGGGGGTCTCACCCCACTTGAAACGAGCGACCTCCTGGCCCAGGTTGACTTTACCTGGAGAGGGAAATTGGAGCTGAGGGGGTCGGGACCCCCAAAATCCCCCCAGGACCCCAAAATCCCCCCAGGGACCCCAAAATCCCCCCAAGAAACCCCAAAATCCTCCCAGGGACCCCAAAATCCCCTCCCAGTTCTTCCCAGTCCCTCCCAGTTCCCCTCAATCCCTTCCCAGTCCATCCCAGTCCATCCCAGTCCATCCCAGTCCACTCCCAGTCCCTCCCAGTCCATCCCAGTGCTCCCAGTTCCCCTCAATCCCTTCCCAGTTCCCTCCCAGTTCCTTCCAGTCCCTCCCAGTCCATCCCAGTTCCCTCCAGTCCATCCCAGTCCCTCCCAGTTCCCTCCCAGTTCCATCCCAGTCCCTCCCAGTCCATTCCCAGTTCCCTCCCAGTCCATCCCAGTTCCTCTCAATCCCTTCCCAGTTCCCTCCCAGTTCCTTCCCAGTTCCCTCCCAGTCCATCCCAGTTCCCTCCCAGTCCCTCCCAGTCCCTCCCAGTCCCTCCCAGTTCCCTCCAGTCCATCCCAGTCCGTCCCAGTGCTCCCAGTACCCTCGGGGAACACGTGCACCCAGTCTCCCTGGTTGAGCTTCTCCAGTATGAAATCCATCCCGCGCTGGTAAACGCCGTCCCCTGCGGGACCAGTTCAAACTGGGAACATCCCAGTACAGACTGGGAGAATCCCAGAGCAGCCACAGCCATCCCAGTATGGACTGGGAACATCCCAGTACGGACTGGGAGCGACCCACAGCGGTCACGGCCATCCCAGTATGGACTGGGAGAATCCCAGTATGGATTGGGAACATCCCAGTATGGACTGGGAACGTCCCAGTATGGACTGGGAGAATCCCAGTATGGACTGGGAATGACGCAGAGCAACCACAGCTCTCCCAGTATGGACTGGGAACGTCCCAGTATGGACTGGGAGAATCCCAGTATGGACTGGGAACATCCCAGTATGGACTGGGAATGACCCAGTGCCTCCCAGTATGAATTAGAAGCTGCCCAGTCCCTCCCAGTCACCCCAGTGCTCCCAGTTCCCCTCCCAGTCCCTTCCCAGTTTGTCCCAGTCCCTCCCAATCCCATCCCAGTCCCTCTCAGTGCTCCCAGCTCCCCCCAGTTTATCCCAGTTTGTCCCAGTCCCTCCCAGTTCCCTGTTACTGTGGCACATGGGCACACAGCGCTCCCAGTTTATGCCAGTTTGTCCCAGTCCCCCCAGTACCGCGGCACACGGGCACGCAGCGCCCCAGGCTGAAGAAGAGCGAGTGCAGCTCCCGCGTGAAGCAAATGTCAGCGGCCGTGGGGGTCCTGGGGAGGGAAATGTGGGGAGGGGGCGCTGGGACCCCCCCAGACCCTGCTGGGACCCCCCAAAACCCCCCCAGACCCCCCCAGACCCTCCCGGGACCCCCCAAACCCCTCAGGACCCCCAAATTTCCCCAGACCCTGCTGGGAGCCCCCAAACCCCCCCAGACCCTGCTGGGACCCCCCCAAATCCCCCCCAAATCCCCCCAGACCCTGCTGGGACCCCCCAAATCCCCCCCAAACCCCCTCAGGACCCCCCAAACGCCCCCAGACCCTCTTGGGACCCCCCAAACCGCCCCAGACCCCTCAGGACCCCCCAAAACCCCCCCAGACCTACCTGGGACCCCCCAAATCCCAGACCCTCCTGGGACCCCCCAATCCCCTCAGGACCCCCCCAAATCCCCCCCAAACCCCTCAGGACCCCCCAAATCCCCCCCAGCCCCACCAGCGCATCCTGGGCAGGTTCCAGACGTGGCGCAGCTTCAGGGACCCTGGGGGGGGCACAGGGGTCAGGGGGACCCCCAAAAACCCCCGAGACCCCCCAAAAACACCCCGAGACCCCCCAAAAACACCCCGAGACCCCCCCCTGAGACCCCCCCAAAATCCCACTGAGACCCCCCAAAAAACCCTTAAAACACCCCCTGAGACCCCCCCAAAAACTCCCCGAGACCCCCCCAAAAACCCCCTGAGACCCCTCCCCCAAAAACCCCCGAGACCCCCCCAAAATCCCCACTGAGACCCCCCCCCCAAAACATCCAAGACCCCCCCAAAACACCCCCAGGACCCCCCCAAACACCCCCCAAACCCACCCAGGACCCCCCAAAACCCTTCAGGACCCTCCTGGGACCCCCCAAACCCCTTCAGGACCCCCCAAATTCCTTCCCCAATCCCTTTAGGACCCCCAGAGACTCCCCCAAAATAATCCAGACCCCCCCAAACCCTTCAGACCCCTCCCCAATTCCCCCCCATCCCCTTTAGGACCCTCCAGACCAACCTGAGACCCCCCCAAAACCCTTCAGGACCCCCCCAAACCCCTTCAGGACCCCCCAAAACCCTTCAGGACCCCCCCAAACCCCTCCAGGACCCCCCCAGGACCCCCCCCAGGTCAGGTACCCCAGAGGTGGGGGTCGTCCATGCAGGAGGCGTGGTTGGACAGGGTCAGCAGGGGGGTCCCGGGCCCCCTCCTCTCCACCAGCTCGTGCAGCACCTCGGCGTTGTGCACCCGCAGCCGGTTCAGGTACCCTGGGGAGGGGTCCCGGGGGGGCTTTTGGGGGGTCCTCGACGTGGTTTAAGGGCGTTGGGAGGGTCCTCAAAGGGGTCCCAAGGGGTCCGAGAAGGAATTTGGAGGTTTTTGGGGGGTCCTGAGGGGTCTTCAAGGAGGTTTAAAGGGGCTGGGGAGGGTCCCAGGGGGTTCTAAAGGGGTTGGAGGAGGAATTTGGGGGCTTTTGGGGGGTCCTTGGGGGTCCCAGAGGGGCTGGGGAGGGTCCCAGGGGGTTCTAAAGGGGTTGGAGGAGGAATCTGGGGGCTTTTGGGGGGGTCCTGAGGGGTCTTCAAGGAGGTTTAAAGGGGTTGGGGGGTCCTTGGGGGTCCCCAGAGGGGCTGAGGAGGGTCCCAGGGGGTTCTAAAGGGGTTGGAGGAGGAATTTGGGGGGTTTAGGGTGGAGTCTGAAGGATTTTGGGGGGATCACGAAGAGTCCTCAAGGAGATTTAAGGGGGTTTAGGGGGGGGGTTTCCCCTCAGAACGGGGTTTTGGGTGGTTTCCCTTCAGAAACGGAATTTGGGGGGGTCTCCCCTCAGCACCGGGATTTTGGGGGTGTCTTTCCCTCAGAACGAGGATTTTGGGGGTGTTTTTCCCTCAGAACCGGGATTTTGGGGGTGTCTCCCCTCAGAACCGGGATTTGAGGAGGGATCTCCCAAATTTTTTTTTGGGGGGGGGGGGGTCACTCACGGGTCCACACGCAGCTGTAGGTGCCCACCAGGCCCGTGACCACGCGGCTCGCCAGGGCCCAGCGCCGCGACGGCTCCGTGGGGAACGGCCATTGCACGGCCAGCGGCATCCTCGGGGGGGGCACCGGCCCCCGGCCCCCCCCGGGACCCCCCAAATTCCCCCCGGGACCCCCCAAATTCCCCCCCGGCCCCGCTGCCCCGGCCGCGCTGCCGTAAAGCGCGCCGCACGCCCCTCTTGTACACTGTCGTACAAGCCGCCGTCAAGCGAGGCGCGCTCCGAGGCCGCGGGGGCGGGATTCGGTGCTCACGGAGCCGCTTTGGAGGCACCGGGACCCCACCGGGGTCACCCTAAAACTCCCTCGGGACCCTCCCGAGACCCCCCGACCCGCTGTTGTAAAGTGTCCTGCTCGCCCCATTGTGTTGCCGCAATTTCGGCGGGCGGGAGGACCCGGGGCAGACGAGAGGCGCCGGGCGGAGCGGCCAATTCTGGGGCGCTCTGGGAATACAATGACCATAAAGAGACGCGTTTGCCACGCCCCTCTTGCGCGCTCACCCAATCAACGTGCCCTCCTGGAAGGCGGGAATTACAGATGAGCCAAAAACCACGCCCCATTTCCCAAACCCAACCAATCACATCGACGGCCACGCCCCCTCCACCGCCCCTCCGTCTCCAGGACTACGCGCGCCGCCATTTGGGCGTGAGGCGGCGCCGCGGCAACTTCCGGTCCGGCCCAGCCGCGCTCCCCCGGCCCAGCCCCGGCGCCGCGGAGCTCCTGAGGCGGAGGTGGAGCGGGACGCGCAGGTAGGGCCGCCCCGCTTCCCCTTTTTCCCCTTTTTTTCCCATTTTCCCCCCATTTTTCCCTCAGCTCACGCCGTTGTTCCCTCGGCAGGGTCCCCCCGCGGCGGCCGCGGCCGCCATGGCCGCCGTGTGGCAGCAGGTGCTCGCCGTGGACGCGCGGTGAGCTCAGGGGGATTTTTTGGGCAGGATTTTGGATACCTGGGCGGTTTTATGAGGGGGGGATATTCTTACCTGGGCTGTTTTGAGAGGAATCCGGCACCTAGTTCTGTTAAAGGGAGGGATGCTCTTACGCGGATGCGGAAATTTGGAGATTTTGGGTATTGGGAGCATCTTTTTTGGGGGGGATTGTGATACCTGGGCCAAGTTTGGGGTGGAATTATCACACCTCAGTATCTCAGCTGTCTCACCTGTACAGGTGCACTGCACACTGCACCAAGCAGATCCCCGGTTCTGCACACCTGGGCCCATTTTTGGGTGGAATTTTTTTGTTTTGGGTAGAATTTCTCTGGTTTTGGGTAGAATTAGCCCCATTTCTCACTGGTATCTCACCTGTCCCTCACCTGTGCAGGTACGCAGCGTACCGCACGCCGCAGCTGCCGCAGTTCTGCACACCTGGGTCTGGTTTTGGGTGGAATTTCTCTCGTTTTGGGTAGAATTTTTTGGTTTTGTGCAGAATTAACCCCATTTCTCACTGATATCTTACCTGTCTCTCCCCTGTCTCACCTGTGCAGGTACGCGGCGTACCGCACGCCGCAGCTGCCGCAGTTCCGCACACCTAGGCCCATTTTTGGGTGGAATTTCTCTCATTTTGGGTAGAATTTTTTTTGGTTTTGTGCAGAATTAACCCCATTTCTCACTGATATGTTACCTGTCTCTCACCTGCCTCACCTGTGCAGGTACGCGGCGTACCGCACGCCGCAGCTGCCGCAGTTCTGCACACCTGGGTGTATTTGTCTGTTTTTGGGTGGAATTTCTCTGGTTTTGGGTGGATTTTTTCTGGTTTTGTGTAGAATTTAACCCCTTTTTTCACTGATATCTCTCCTGTCTCTCCCCTGTGTCTCACCTGTGCAGGTACGCGGCGTACCGCACGCCGCAGCTGCCGCAGTTCCGCACACCTAGGCCCATTTTTGGGTGGAATTTCTCTCATTTTGGGTAGAATTTTTTTTGGTTTTGTGCAGAATTAACCCCATTTCTCACTGATATGTTACCTGTCTCTCACCTGCCTCACCTGTGCAGGTACGCGGCGTACCGCACGCCGCAGCTGCCGCAGTTCTGCACACCTGGGTGTATTTGTCTGTTTTTGGGTGGAATTTCTCTGGTTTTGGGTGGATTTTTTCTGGTTTTGTGTAGAATTTAACCCCTTTTTTCACTGATATCTCTCCTGTCTCTCCCCTGTGTCTCACCTGTGCAGGTACGCGGCGTACCGCACGCCGCAGCTGCCGCAGTTCCACGTGCCTGGGTCTGGTTTGGGGTAGAATTTCTGTGGTTTTGTGTAGAATTTCTCTGGTTTTGGATAGGATTAACGCCATTTCTTACCTGTCTCCCTTGTATCTCACCTGTGCAGGTACGCAGTGTACCGCACACCGCAGTTCTGCACACCTAGGCCCGTTTTTGGGTGGAATTTCTCTCGTTTTGGGTAGAATTTTTTTGGTTTTGTGCAGAATTAACCCCATTTCTCGCTGATATCTTACCTGTCTCACCTGTGCAGGTACGCGGCGTACCGCACGCCGCAGCTGCTGCAGTCCCACACACCTGGGTGTATTTGTCTGTTTTTGGGTGGAATTTCTCTCGTTTTGGGTGGATTTTTTCTGGTTTTGTGTGGATTTTTTTCTGGTTTTATGTAGAATTAACCCCATTTCTCGCTGATATCTCACCTGTCTCTCCCCTGTCTCACCTGTGCAGGTACGCGGCGTACCGCACGCTGTTCTGCACACCTAGGCCCGTTTTTGGGTGGAATTTCTCTGGTTTTGTGTAGAATTTCTCTGGTTTTGGATAGAATTAACCCCATTTCTCACCTGTCTCACCTGTGCAGGTACGCGGCGTACCGCACGCCGCAGCTGCCGCAGTTCCGCACGCAGTACGTGCGCCGGCGCTCGCAGCTGCTGCGGGAGCGGGCGCAGGGCGGGCACCTGGCGGGCGAGGCGCGGCGCTGGTACCTGCGGCTGCGGGCGCGGCTCCTGGCGCAGCGCTACGGCGCCCTGAGCGAGGCGGGCAGCTGCCGCAGCGCCCTGCGGGCCAGCCGCACCACGCTGGACCGCATGGAGGTACCTGGGCACACCTGGGGGCACCTGGGGGCACCTGGAGGGGTTTGGGGTACACCTGGGTACAGCTGGGGCAGCTGCCGCAGCGCCCTGCGGGCCAGCCGCACCACGCTGGACCGCATGGAGGTACCTGGGCACACCTGGGCACGTGTGGGCACACCTGGGCACACCTGGGCACAGCTGGGCACAGCTGGGTACATGTGTGATACACCTGGGCACACCTGGGGCAGCTGCCGCAGCGCCCTCCGGGCCAGCTGCACCACGCTGGACCGCATGGAGGTACCTGGGCACACCTGGGGGCACCTGGGCACACCTGGGGGGGTTTGGGGTACACCTGGGTACACCTGGGTACATGTATAATACACCTGGGTACATGTATGATACACCTGGGTACAGCTGGGCACATGTGTGATACACCTGGGCACACCTGGAGGGGTTTGGGGTACACCTGGGTACATGTATGATACACCTGGGCACACGTGTGATACACCTGGGCACACCTGGGTACACCTGGGTACATGTATGATACACCTGGGCACACGTGTGATACACCTGGGCACACCTGGGTACACCTGGGTACATGTATGATACACCTGGGCACACCTGGGGGGGTTTGGGGTACACCTGGGTACACCTGGGTACATGTGTGATACACTTGGGTACACCTGGGCACACCTGGGGTACACCTGGGCACACCTGGGCATACCCGGAGGGGTTTGGGGTACACCTGGGGGCACCTGGGCACACCTGGGGCAGCTGCCGCAGCGCCCTCCGGGCCAGCCGCACCACGCTGGACCGCATGGAGGTACCTGGGCACACCTGGGGGCACCTGGAGGGGTTTGGGGTACACCTGGGCACACCTGGGTACATGTGTGATACACCTGGGTACAGCTGGGCACACCTGGGGTACACCTGGGCACACCTGGGTACATGTGTGATACACCTGGGTACAGCTGGGCACATGTGTGATACACCTGGGCACACCTGGGGGCACCTGGAGGGGTTTGGGGTACACCTGGGCACACCTGGGTACGTGTGTGATACACCTGGGCACACCTGCAGGGGTTTGGGGTACACCTGGGTACACCTGAGTACATGTGTGATACACTTGGGTACAGCTGGGCACACCTGGGCACATGTATGATACACCTGGTCACACCTGAGTACATGTGTGATACACCTGGGCATGCCTGGGTGCATGTGTGATACACCTGGGTACAGCTGGGCACATGTGTGATACACCTGGGTACAGCTGGGCACATGTGTGATACACCTGGGCACACCTGGGCACATGCGTGATACACCTGGGTACAGCTGGGCACATGTGTGATACACCTGGGCACACCTGGGTACGTGTGTGATACACCTGGGCACACCTGGGCACACCTGGGGGCACCTGGAGGGGTTTGGGGTACACCCGGGCACACCTGGGGGCACCTGGAGGGGGTTGGGGTACACCTGGGCACACCTGGGTACGTGTGTGATACAGCTGGGCACACCTGGGGTACACCTGGGCACACCTGGGTACATGTGTGATACACCTGGGCACACCTGGGCACTCCTGAATACCTGTGGGATACACCTGGGATACACCTGGGCACACCTGGGATACACCCGGGCACACCTGAGCACACCTGGGCACTCCTGAATACCTGTGGGCACACCTGGGCACACCTGGAGGGGTTTTGGGTACACCTGGGTACATGTATGATGCACCTGGGCACTCCTGAATACCTGTGGGCACACCTGGGCACACCTGGAGGGGCTCAGGACACACCTGGGGGCTGCTGGACCATCCCAAAACTCCTTCGGGGGAGGGTCGGGGAGTCCCAACACCAATTCTGGGCAGATTTGAGGGGACCCCACCCCAATTTTGCATTTCCCACCCTCAATTTTGGGTTCCCCACCCCCAATTTTGGGTTTCCTGTCCCAATTTTCGTTGCTCCCCCCAATTCGGGGGTCCCACCCCTTTCCCCTCCCCAATTCGGGGGTCCCAACCCTTCCCCAATTCGGGGGTCCCAACCCTTTCCCCAATTCGGGGGTCCCAACCCTTTCCCCTCCCCATTTCGGGGGTCCCAACCCTTTCCCCTCCCCAATTCGGGGGTCCCAACCCTTCCCCCCTCCCCAATTCAGGGGTCCCACCCCTTTCCCCTCCCCATTTCGGGGGTCCCAACCCTTTCCTCTCCCCAATTCGGGGGTCCCAACCCTTTCCCTCCCCAATTCGGGGGTCCCAACCCTTTCCCCTCCCCAATTCGGGGGTCCCAACCCTTTCCCTCCCCAATTCGGGGGTCCCAACCCTTTCCCCTCCCCAATTCGGGGGTCCCAACCCTTCTCCCCTCCCCAGGATTTCGAGGAGGACCCTCGGGGGTCCCGGGGCCACCGGCGCTCCCTGAGCCGCAGCTCCGGCCCGGGGGGGCTGCGGGGGGGCCCCGACGAGCGGTGAGACCCCCGGGGGGGGAATTGGGGAGGGGTCCCGGGGGGTTTTGGGTTTTTTTTCGGGGTATTTTGGGGTTTTTTTGGGGGTATTTTGGGGATTTTTTGGGGATTTTTGGGGGGTTTCAGGGTGGTGGGGAGTCGTTTTGGGGGGTGGTCCTGGGTGGTTTTGGGGGTCTGGGGGAGGTCTTGGGCTCCTGAGGGGATTGGGGAGGGGGTCCTGGGGATTTTGGGGGATATTTTGGGGGGATTTTTGAGGTTTTTGGGGGTCTCAGGGTGTTGGGGGGTCATTCTGGGGAGGGGGTCCTGGGTGGTTTTGGGGGTTTTTTAGGGGGATTTTAGGGATTTTTGGGGGTCTTGGGGTGCTGAGCAGTCATTTTGGGGAGGGTCCCAGGGGGTTTTGGGGGGATTTTTGGGGGATTTTGGGGGGATTTTTGGGGGATTTTGGGGGGATTTTAGGGGGATATTTTGGGGGGATTTTAGGGGTTTTTGGGGGTCTCAGGGTGTTGGGGAGTCATTTTGGGGAGGGTCTCAGGGGGTTTTGGGGGGATTTTTGGGGGATTTGGGGCATTTTAGGGGGATTTTGGGGGGATTTTAGGGGTTTTTGGGGGTCTCAGGGTGTCGGGGGGTCATTTTGGGGAGGGTCCCAGGGGGGTTTGGGGGGATTTTTGGGGGATTTTAGGCGATTTTGGGGGGATTTTGGGCGTTTTTTGGGGGGGTCTCGATGTTTTTGGGGGCGGTCTCTGCACCCCTGTGAGCGAAACCATTGTGGAGGATGGGGGGGTTTGGAGGGTGCCAATCGATACCCGGGGGGGGTCTCAGGGTCTTGGGGGGGGTCACGGGGTATCTGGGGGGGGTCTCAGAGTCCTGGGGGGGTCTCAGGGTGCTGGGGGGGGGGTCTCAGGATTTTGGGGGGGGTCTCACATTCCCACCCCCCCCCCCCTCCCTTTGGAGGCCCCCATTCCCCTGGACCAAACCATTCCAGCAAACCGGGGGGGAGGTGCCGGGTTGGGCTCAGGTTGTCCTGTGGGGTTTCAGATCGATTTGGGGAGGGGGCTCTCGATTTGGGGAGGGGTCTCACGCTGCCCCCCCCCCCTCCCGCAGCCCCCCCGGGGTGGTGCCCACCCCCCTGGCCGAGGCCAGCCGGGCCATGGCCGGGGACACCACCCTGAGCGAGAACTACGCCTTCGCCGGGGTGTTCCACGTGTTCGACCAGCACCTGGACAGCGCAGGTAACCCGGGGGGTCTCAGGTGTCATCTGAGGGGGGCTGGGGGAGTCTCAGGTGTCATCTGAGGGGGTCTGGGGGGTCTCAGGTGTTGTTTGGGGGTCTCAGGTGTCCCTTGGGGGGCATCAGGGGGGTCTGAGTGTTCTCAGGTGTTGTTTGAGGGGTCACAGGTGTCCCCTGGGGGGGGTCTGAGGGGGTCTCAGGTGTCCCTTGGGGGTCTCAGGTGTCGTTTTGGGGGGCATCAGGGGGGTCTGGGGGTTCTCAGGTGTTGTCTGGGGGGTCTGGGGGGGGTCTCAGATGTTGTTTGGGGGGTCTGAGGGGGTCTCAGGTGTTGTTTGGGGGGTCTGGGGGAACTTTGAGGGGGTCTGGGGCGTCTCAGGTGTTGTCTGGGGGGTCTGAAGGGGTCTCAGGTGTTGTTTGAGGGATCTGGGAGGGTCTCAGGTGTTGTTTGAGGGGTCACAGGTGTCCCCTGCGGGGGTCTGAGGGGGTCTCAGGTGTTGTTTGGGGGTCTCAGGTGTCCCTTGGGGGGCATCGGGGGGGTCTGGGGGGCTCCCAGCTCTGTGTAATTTTGGGGAGGGGGTCTCACCCATCCCCTCCTGTCCCCCGCAATGCAGAAGGTGCAGTTGCCCCGTGACGAGCGCCCCCTGCTGGATGGGTTGGGGAGTTCCCCCTGGCTCTGGGGCTGAACCCTTCGTTTTGAGGGGGGGTCTCTCCTGACTCTGGGGGGGTTCCTGGCCCTGTGTAATTTTGGGGAGGGGTCTCACCCACCCCCTCCTGTCCCCCCCAGTGCGGAAGGTGCATTTTCCCCATGATGAGCGCCACCTGCTGGATGGGTCGGGGGGCTCTCCTGGCCCTATAGAATTTTGGGGAGGGGTCTCACCCACCCCCTCGTGTTCCCCCCCAGTGCGGAAGGTGCATTTTCCCCGTGACGAGCGCCACCTGCTGGATGGGTTGGGAGCTCCCCCCAGTTTTAGGGGTCTCCCCTGGCCCTATAGAATTTTGGGGAGGGGTCTCACCCACCCCCTTTATGCCCCCCAGTGCGGAAGGTGCAGTTTCCCCATGACGAGCGCCACCTGCTGGATGGGTTGGGGGGCTCCCCACCCTTTGTTTTGGGGGGGGTCTCTCCTGACTCTGGGGGGTTCCTGGCCCTGTGTAATTTTGGGGAGGGGTCTCATCCGTTCCCCTTTACCCCCCCCAGTGCGGAAGGTGCAGTTCGCGCACGACGAGCGCCACCTGCTGGCGTGCTGCTCGCTGGACGGGACGCTCTCCGTGTGCCGCCTGGCCCCGGGGCCCCCGGCCGTGCTGCGGCGCCTCCGCGGCCACGGCGCCGGCGTCTCGGACTTCGCCTGGTCCCTGTCCAACGACGTGCTGGTGTCCGCCTCGCTGGACGGGACCCTGCGCCTCTGGGACCCCGGGGACGGGCGCTGCATCCGCCGCGTGCCCGACCCCGACGGGGCCGCGCTGCTGTGCTGCGCGTTCCAGCCGCTGAACAACAACCTGACCGTGGTGAGAGAAACAGTGAAATATCCTAAAAACCACCCCAAAACTGACCTGAGACCCCAGAGCCCTGAGAGCCCCTCCTGGGACCCCCAAAGATCCCCCCAAACCCGACCCTGCCCTGCTGTGCTGCGCGTTCCAGCCGCTGAATAACAACCTGACTGTGGCGAGAGGAACCCTAAAACACCTTAAAACCATCCTAAAATACCCCTAAACTGCCTCAAAACTGACCTGAGACCCCAGAGCCCTGAGAGACCCCCAAACATCCCCCCCAAACCCGACCCTGCCTTGTTGCACTGTGCATTCCAGCATTGTTGAATAACAACCTGACTGTGGTGAGAGGAACCCTAAAGTACCTTAAAACCATCCTAAAATACCCCTAAACTGCCCCAAAAATGACCTGAGACCCCAGAGCCCAAACCCAACCCTGCCCTGCTGTGCTGCGCATTCCAGCCCTTGAATAACAACCTGACTGTGGTGAGAGAAACCCTAAAACTGTCCCTAAAGTACCCCTAAACTGCCTCAAAATTGACCTGAGACCCCAGAGCCCTGAGAGACCCCCAAACATCCCCCCCAAACCCAACCCTGCCTTGTTGCACTGTGCGTTCCAGCCATTGAATAACAACCTGACCGTGGTGAGAGAAACAGTGAAATATCCTAAAAACCACCCCAAAACTGACCTGAGACCCCAGAGCCCCGAGAGCCCCTCCTGGGACCCCCAAAGATCCCCCAAACCCAACCCTGCCCTGCTGTGCTGCGCGTTCCAGCCCATGAATAACAACCTGACCGTGGTGAGAGAAACCCTAAAACTGTCCCTAAAATACCCTAAACTGCTTCAAAACTGATCTGAAACCTCAGAGCCCTGAGAGACCCCCAAACATCCCCCCCAAACCCGACCCTGCCTTGTTGCAGTGTGCATTCCAGCATTGTTGAATAACAACCTGACTGTGGTGAGAGAAACCCCGAAATACCTTAAAAGCATCCTAAAATACCCCTAAACTGCCCCAAAAATGACCTGAGACCCCAGAGCCCAAACCCAACCCTGCCCTGCTGTGCTGCGCGTTCCAGCCCTTGAATAACAACCTGACTGTGGTGAGAGGAACCCTAAAGGACCTTAAAACCATCCTAAAATACCCCTAAACTGCCCCAAAAATGTCACAGCCCTGAGGGACCCTCCTGGGACCCCCAAGCATCCCCCCAAACCCAGCCCTGCCCTGCTGTGCTGCGCGTTCCAGCCGCTGAACAACAACCTGACTGCGGTGAGAGGAACCCTTAAATACCTTAAAACCATCCTAAAATACCCCTAAACTGCCCCAAAATGTCCCAGTGCTGGGAGACCCCCCTGAGACCCCCCAAACATCCCCCAAACCCCTCTGAGTGACCCTTTGTGCCCCCCAGGTGGGCAGTGCCCGGCACGTGGGGCAGGTTGTGAACATCCCCACGGGGAAGGCGGCTCTGGGGGGGTTTGGGGGTCTCAGGATGGGTTTGGGGGTCTCAGGGTGGGTTTGGGGGTCCCAGGATGGGTTTGGGGGTCTCAGGGTGGGTTTAGGGGTCTCAGGGTGGGTTTTGGGGGGCATTTTGGGGGTCTCAGGAGGGTCTCAGGCAGGTGTGTGCCCTCCTCCAGGTGGGCAGTGCCCGGCACATGCTCCATGTTGTGAACGTCTCCATGGGGAAGGCGGCTCGGGGCGGGGGCTTGGAGGGGATTTTGGGGATCTCAGGCAGGTTTGAGGGTCTCAGGATGGGTTTGGGGGTCTCAAGGTGGGTTTGGGGGTCCCAGGATGGGTTTGGGGGTCTCAGGGTGGGTTTGAGGGTCCCAGGATGGGTTTGGGGGTCCCAGGATGGGTTTTGGGGGGGGTTTGGGGGTCCCAGGGTGCGCCCCCAGCCCATGTTTTGCCCCCCCAGGTGGGCAGTGCCCGGCACATGGGGCAGGTTGTGAACATCTCCACGGGGAAGGCGGCTCTAGGGGGTGTTTTGGGGGTCCCAGGATGGGTTTGGGGGTCCCAGGATGCCCCCCCAGCCCATGTTTGTGCCCCCCAGGTGGGCAGTGCCCGGCACATGGGTGCGCGTCATGAACATCTCCACGGGGAAGGCGGCTCGGGGCGGGGGGCTGGAGGGGATTTTGGGGATCTCAGGCAGGTTTGGGGGTCTCAGGATGGGTTTGGGGGTCTCAGGATGGGTTTGGGGGGGATTTTGGGGGTCTCAGGAGGGTCTCAGGCAGGTGTGTGCCCTCCCCCAGGTGGGCAGTGCCCGGCACATGGTGCAGGTTGTGAACATCCCCACGGGGAAGGCGGCTCTAGGGGGGTTTGGGGGGTCTCAGGGTGGGTTTGGGGGTCTCAGGGTGGGTTTGGGGGTCCCAAGATGGGTTTGGGGGGGATTTTGGGGGTCTCAGGAGGGTCTCAGGCAGGTGTGTGCCCTCCCCCAGGTGGGCAGTGCCCGGCACATGGTGCGCGTCGTGAACATCTCCATGGGGAAGGCGGCTCTAGGGGGGGTTTGGGGGTCTCAGGGTGGGTTTTGGGGGGCATTTTGGGGGTCTCAGGCAGGTTTGGGGGTCCCAGGGTGCCCCCCCAGCCCATGTTTTGCCCCCCCAGGTGGGCAGTGCCCGGCACATGGTGCAGGTTGTGAACATCTCCATGGGGAAGGCGGCTCTGGGCAGGGGGTTGGAGGGGATTTTGGGGATCTCAGGCAGATTTGGGGGTCTCAGGATGGGTTTGGGGGGGATTTTGGGGGTCTCAGGGTGGGTTTTGGGGAGGATTTTGGGGGTCTCAGGAGGGTCTCAGGCCGGTGTGTGCCCTCCCCCAGGTGGGCAGTGCCCGGCACGTGGTGCAGGTTGTGAACGTGCCCACGGGGAAGGCGGCTCTGGGGGGGGTTTTGGGGGTCTCAGGGTGGGTTTGGGGGGGATTTTGGGGGTCTCAGGAGGGTCTCAGGCAGGCGTGTGCCCTCCCCCAGGTGGGCAGTGCCCGGCACATGGGGCAGGTTGTGAACGTGCCCACGGGGAAGGCGGCTCTGGGGGGGTTTTGGGGGTCTCAGGGTGGGTTTGGGGGTCTCAGGGTGGGTTTGGGGAGGATTTTGGGGGTCTCAGGAGGGTCTCAGGTAGGTGTGTGCCCTCCCCCAGGTGGGCAGTGCCCGGCACATGGTCCGGGTCGTGAACATCTCCACGGGGAAGGCGGCTCGGGGCGGCACCGGGCGCCTCCCCGGGCGGGTCCTCGCCCTTTGCTTCGACGCCCCCGGGCGGGTCCTGTGGGCCGGCGACGATCGGGGCTCGGTGTCCTCGTTCCTGTGCGACCCCGGCACCGGTACCGGCACTGGGGGGCACTGGGAGGGACTGGGGGGCACTGGGATGGGATTGGGGGGCACTGGGAGGGAACTGGGAGGGGATGGAGAGGGACTGGGAGGGATTGGGAGGGGATTGGGGGGTACTGGGAGGGACTGGGACGGGATTGGGGGTGGGTACAGAGGGACTGGGATGGACTGGGAGGGGATTGAGAGGGACTGGGATGCACTGGTTCGGGATTGGGGGGCACTGGGAGGGACTGGGATGGGATTGGGGGGCACTGGGAAGGAACTGGGAGGGACTGGGAAGGGATTGGGGGGCACTGGGAGGGACTGGGACAGGATTGGGGGTGGGTACAGAGGGACTGGGACAGACTGGGAGGGGATTGGAGGGGTCTGGAGGTGGGTACAGAGGGACTGGGGGGCACTGGGAGGCACTGGGGCTGTACTGGGGGGCACTGGGAGGGTTTTGGGGAGGGGTCTCACTCCGTGCCCCCCCAGGCTGGCTTACCAATGCTTTGCCGGTGCTGGTGTTGGAGGGCACTGGGAGGGACTGGGGGGCACTGGGGCTGTACTGGGGGGCACTGGGTGGTACTGGGTGGTACTGGGGCTGTACCTGGGGGCACTGGGGCAGTACTGGGAGGGTTTTGGGGAGGGGTCTCACACCCTGTGCCCTCCAGGCCAGCTCACCAAGGCCTCGCGGGTGCTGGTCCAGGGGGGCACTGGGTGGCACTGGGTGGTACTGGGGCTGTACTGGGTGGTACTGGGGCAGTACTGGGGGGCACTGGGGCAGTACTGGGAGGGTTTTGGGGAGGGGTCTCACACCCTGTGCCCCCCAGGCCGGCTGACCAAGGCCTCGCGGGTGCTGGTCCTGGGGGCACTGAGGGGCTCTGGGGGGCACTGGGTGGTACTGGGGCGGTACCGGGGGGCACTGGGGCTGTACTGGGTGGTACTGGGGCAGTACTGAGGGGCACTGGGGGGCACTGGGTGGTACTGGGCAGCACTGGGGCAGTACTGGGAGGGTTTTGGGGAGGGGGTCTCACGCCCTGTACCCCCCAGGCTGGCTGACCAAGGGGTGCTGGTCCTGGGGGCACTGAGGGGCACTGGGGCAGTACTGGGGGGCACTGGGTGGTACTGGGCAGGGGTCTCACACCGTGTGCCCCCCAGGCCGGCTGACCAAGGCCTTGTGGCTGCTGGTCCTGGGGGCACTGGGGGGCACTGGGTGGCACTGGGGCAGTACCGGGGGGCACTGGGGCTGCACTGGGAGGGTTTTGGGCAGGGGTCTCACACCCTGTGCCCCCCAGGCCGGCTCACCAAGGGGTGCTGGTCCTGGGGACACTGGGGTGGCACTGGGGCAGTACCGGGGGGCACTGGGGGGCACTGGGTGGCACTGGGGCGGTACCGGGGGGCACTGGGGCTGTACTGGGGAGGGGTCTCACACCCTGTGCCCCCCAGGCCGGCTGACCAAGGCCTCGCGGGTGCTGGTCCTGGGGGCACTGGGGGGCACTGGGGCAGCACTGGGGCAGTACCGGGGGGCACTGGGGCAGTACTGAGGGGCACTGGGGGGCACTGGGCAGCACTGGGGCTGTACTGGGCAGGGGTCTCACACCCTGTGCCCCCCAGGCCGGCTGACCAAGGCCTCGCGGGTGCTGGTCCAGGCCGGCGGCTCCATCACGTCGCTCTCGGCCCGGGCCTGGGCCAGCCGGGAGGCGCCGGACCCGTCCCTGCTGGTGAACGCCTGCCCCGACCGCCTGCTGCTCTTCCGGTGCGTCCGGGGGGCTTGGGGACATCAGGGGGGTTTGGGGACATCAGGGGGGCTTGGGGACACTGGGGACACCAGGGGGGCTTTGGGGAATTGGGGGGATTTGGGGAATTGGGGGGCTTTGGGGAACTGGGGGGATTTGGGGTGAACCAGACCCGTCCCTGCTGGTGAACGCCTGCCCCAACCGCCTGCTGCTCTTCCGGTGCGTCCGGGGGGCTTGGGGACATCGGGGGGGCTTGGGGACATTGGGGACATCGGGGGGGCTTGGGGACATTGGGGACATTGGGGACATCAGGGGGACTTTGGGGAATTGAGAGGATATGAGGAATTGGAGGATTTGGGGGGATTTGGGATTTGAAGGATTTGGGGAATTGGGGGGATTTGGGGAATTGAGGGGATTTGGGGACATCAGGGGGGCTTGGAGACACTGGGGACATCAGGGGGGCCTGGGGACATTGGAGGGATTTGGGGAATTGAGGAGCTTTGGGGACATTGGGGACATCAAGGGGGGATTTGGGGAATTGGAGGATTTGGGGAATTGGGGGATTTGGGGAATTGGGGGGATCTGGGGAATTGGAGGATTTGGGGAATTGGGGGGATCTGGGGAATTGGGGGATTTGGGGAATTGGGGGGATCTGGGGAATTGGAGGATTTGGGGAATTGGAGGATTTGGGGAATTGGGGGGATTTGGGGTGAGCCAGACCCGTCCCTGTTGGTCAACGCCTGCCCCGACCGCCTGCTGCTCTTCTGCTATGGGGGGACATTGGGGGAGTTTTTGGGGTGATTTTTGGGTGTTTTTTGGTATTTGTGACCCATTTTTGTGGTCCCTGCAGGGTGGTGGAGGACGAGGGGGGCTCGGGAGGATTTTTGGGGCAGTTTTTGGGGTGTTTTTGGGGTGATTTTGGGTTGTTTTTTGGGTGTTTTTTGGTATTTCTGACCCTGTTTTGGTCCCCGCAGGGTGGTGGAGGACGAGGGCGGCTCGGTGGGGTTTCAGGGGCAGTTTTTGGGGTGATTTTTGGGTGTTTCTGACCCCCTTTTTCCCCTGCCCAGGGTGGTGGAGGACGAGGGGGGCTCAGTGGGGTTTTAGGGGCAGTTTTTGGGGTGTTTTTGGGGTGATTTTTGGGTGATTTTTGGGTATTTCTGACCCGTTTTGGTCCCCGCAGGGTGGTGGAGGACGAGGGCGGCTCGGGAGGATTTTTGGGGTGATTTTTGGGTGTTCTTTGGTGTTTCTGACCCTGTTTTGGTTCCCCCAGGGTGGTGGAGGACGAGGGCGGCTCGGGCGCCCCGGGGCTGCGGCTCCGGCGCAGTTTCCCCACGCGGCACCGGGAGCAGCCCCTGAGGAGCTGCTTCTGCCCCCTGATGTCCTTCAGGCAGGGGGCCTGCGTGGGTGAGCGCTGGGACGGACTGGGAGGGACTGGGAGAAACTGGGAATGGACTGGGATGGACTGGGAATGCACTGGGAGGGACTGGGAGGGAGTGGACAGACTGGGAATGGACTGGGACAAACTGGGAATGGACTGGGATGGGCTGGGAATGGACTGGGATAAACTGGGAGAAACTGGGAATGGACTGGGACAGACTGGGAGTGGACTGGGACAAACTGGAAGGGACTGGGAGGGACTGGGAGGGACTGGGACAAACTGGGAATGGACTGGGAGGGACTGGGAGGGACTGGGACAAACTGGGAATGGACTGGGAGGGACTGGGAGGGACTGGGACAAACTGGGAATGGACTGGGAGGGACTGGGACAAACTGGGAATGGACTGGGATGGGCTGGGAATGGACTGGGAGAAACTGGGACAGACTGGGAATGGACTGGGATGGACTGGGAGCCTGCGTGGGTGAGCGCTGGGACAGACTGGGAGGGACTGGGAATGGACTGGGAGGGACTGGGAATGGACTGGGACAAACTGGGAATGGACTGGGATGGGCCGGGAATGGACTGAGAGAGACTGGGACAAACTGGGAGGGACTGGGAATGGACTGGAAGAGACTGGGACATACTGGGAATGGACTGGGAGCCTGCGTGGGTGAGCGCTGGGACAGACTGGGAGGGACTGGGACAAACTGGGAGAGCCTGGGAATGGACTGGGAGGGGACTGGGACAGAATGGGAACAGACTGGGAGGGACTGGGACAAACTGGGAGGAACTGGGAATGGACTGGGACGGACTGGGAGTGGACTGGGACAAACTGGAAGGGACTGGGAGCCTGCGTGGGTGAGCGCTGGGACAGACTGGGAATGGACTGGGAGGGGACTGGAACGAACTGGGACAAACTGGGATGGACTGGGAGAGAGTGGGACAAACTGGGAATGGACTGGGAGGGACTGGGAGGGAGTGGACAGACTGGGAATGGACTGGGACAAACTGGGAGGGACTGGGACAGACTGGGAGAAACTGAGAATGGACTGGGAGGGACTTGAAAGAGACTGGGAATGGACTGAGACAAACTGGGAATGGATTGGGAGAGGCTGGGAATGGACTGGAATGAACTGGGACAGACTGGGACAAACTGGGAGAGACTGGGAGGGAGTGGAACAGACTGGGAACGGACTGGGAGGGACTGGGGTGGGAGCAGGGACAGGCGCCACCCCCCAGCCGTGTCCCCAATGTCCCCAATGTCCCCAATGTCCCCAGTGTCCCCAGTGTCCCCAATGTCCCCAGTGTCCCCAGTATCCCCAGTGTCCCCAGTGTCCCCAGCAATGACAGGCAGTGAGAGGGTCAATGGGATGACATTGCCCAGCCCTGTCCCCAATGTCCCTGATACCCCCAGTGTCCCCACTGTCCCCAAGCAGTGACGGGCAGGGAGGAGGGCGGTTGGGTGTCCCCAATGTCCCTGCTATCCCCAAAGTCCCCGATGTCCCCACACAGTGATGGGCAGCGAGGGGGTCAGTTGGGTGTCCCCAGTGTCCCTGATACCCCCAGTGTCCCCGATGTCCCCACAGTGACGGGCAGCGAGGAGGGCGGTTGGGTGTCCCTGATGTCCCCAATGTCCCCATGCAGTGACGGGCAGTGAGGGGGTCGGTTGGGTGTCCCTGATGTCCCCACTGTCCCCACAGTGACGGGCAGTGAGGGGGTCGGTTGGGTGTCCCCAATGTCCCCAATGTCCCTACACAGTGATGGGCAGGGAGGGGTCAGTTGGGTGTCCCTGATGTCCCCAATGTCCCCGATGTCCCTGCTGTCCCCAATGTCCCCACTGTCCCCACACAGTGACGGGCAGCGAGGAGGGCGGTTGGGTGTCCCCAATGTCCCCACTGTCCCCAATGTCCCCACAGTGACAGGCATCGAGGAGCACAGTTGGGTGTCCCTGCTATCCCCAATGTCCCCAATGTCCCCACACAGTGACGGGCAGCGAGGGGGGCGGTTGGATGTCCCCAATGTCCCTGCTATCCCTAATGTCCCTGATGTCCCCGATGTCCCCACACAGTGATGGGCAGGGAGGGGTCAGTTGGGTGTCCCCAATGTCCCCACAGTGACAGGCATCGAGGAGCACAGTTGGGTGTCCCTGCTATCCCCGATGTCCCCAATGTCCCCACACAGTGACAGGCAGCGAGGGGGTCGGTTGGGTGTCCCCAGTGTCCCCAATGTCCCCGATGTCCCCACTGTCCCTGCAGTGACGGGCAGCGAGGAGGGCGGTTGGGTGTCCCTGATGTCCCCAATGTCCCCGATGTCCCCAATCACCCCAGCGTCCCCATGCAGTGACAGGCAGTGAGGGGGTCAGTTGGGTGTCCCCGATGTCCCCAATGTCCCTGCTATCCCCGATGTCCCCAATGTCCCCACACAGTGACGGGCAGCGAGGGGCTCAGTTGGGTGTCCCCGATGTCCCTGCTCTCCCCAATGTCCCCAATGTCCCCACTGTCCCCACTGTCCCCACTGTCCCCACAATGACGGGCAGCGAGGGGGTCGGTTGGGTGTCCCTGATGTCCCCAATGTCCCCAATGTCCCCACACAGTGACGGGCAGCGAGGAGGGTGGTTGGGTGTCCCCAATGTCCCCATGCAGTGACACGGGCAGCGAGGAGCGCAGCTGGGTATCCCTGATGTCCCCAATGTCCCCAATGTCCCCAATGTCCCCAATCACCCCACTGTCCCCACACAATGACGGGCAGCGAGAGGGTCAGTGGGTGTCCCCAGTGTCCCTGCTATCCCCGATGTCCCCAATGTCCCCACTGTCCCCAATGTCCCCAATGTCCCCACTGTCCCCAATGTCCCCACTGTCCCCACAGTGACAGGCAGCGAGGGGGGCAGTTGGGTGTCCCCACTGTCCCCGATGTCCCCAATGTCCCTGCTCTCCCCACTGTCCCCAATGTCCCCACTGTCCCCACTGTCCCTGATGTCCCCGCAGTGACGGGCAGCGAGGGGGTCAGTTGGGTGTCCCCAATGTCCCCGATGTCCCCAATGTCCCCATGTCCCTGATGTCCCCGCAGTGACAGGCAGCGAGGGGGTCAGTTGGGTGAGGGGGTCAGTTGGGTGTCCCCAATGTCCCTGCTCTCCCCAATGTCCCTGATGTCCCCACTGTCCCCACTGTCCCCGCAGTGACGGGCAGCGAGGGGGTCAGTTGGGTGTCCCTGCTATCCCCAATGTCCCCAATGTCCCCGATGTCCCCGATGTCCCCAATGTTCCCAATGTCCCCGATGTCCCCAATGTCCCCAATGTCCCTGATGTCCCCACACAGTGACGGGCAGCGAGGGGGTCAGTTGGGTGTCCCCAATGTCCCCACTGTCCCCACTGTCCCCGCAGTGACGGGCAGCGAGGACGCCTCCGTGCACTTTTTCGACGTGGGCCGCGCCGCACGCGCCACGGTGAACACCCTGCAGGGCCACGGGGCGCCCGTGCTGGCCGTGGCCTTCAACTGCGACGAGTCCCTGCTGGCCTCGGGCGACGCCGCGGGCACCGTCATCGTCTGGCGCCGCCAGCACGCCTGAGGCGCCCCAAAATCCCCAAAATCCCCGCGGGGAACCCCAAAATCTGCCCGGAGATACCCCGGAAACACCCGAAAAACCACCTGGAAACGCGCCGGCGTGGGCTTGCGGTGTGGGGAGTTTTGAGAGTGGTGTGTGGAAGGAAAATACCCCAAAATCCTGCCCAAAATCCTGCCAAATACACCCCCAGAATTGTGCCCAAAATCCTGCCCAAAATCACTGCAAAATGATTCCCGAAACACCCTCAAAATCCTGTCCAAAATACCCCAAAATCCTGCCCAAAACCCCCCCCAAAATACTGCCAAATACACCCCCAGAATTCTGCCCAAAATCCTGCCCAAAACATCGCGAAATTCCGTCTGAAACACCCCAAAATCCTGCCCAAAACACCCCCAGAATCCTGCCCAAAGCCACTACAAAATTATTCCCAAAACACCCTCAAAATCCTGTCCAAAATATCCCAAAATCCTGCCCAAAACCACCCCAAAAATCCTGCCTAAACATCCCCAAAATCCTTCCTAAAATCCTGCCCCAAACCCTCCAGAATCCTTCCTAAAATCCATCCCAAAACACCCCCAAAATCCTTCCTAAAATCCTGCCCCAAAACCCCCCCAAAAACCCCCAGAATCCGGCCCAAAACCCCTCAAAATACTTCCTAAAATCCTGCCCCAAATCCTCCAGAATCCTCCCTAAAAATCCATCCCAAAACACCCCCAAAATCCCACCCAAAACACCCCCAAAATCCTGCCCGAAACATCGCGAAATTCTGTCTGAAACACCCCAAAATCCTGCCCAAAACACGCCCAGAATCCTGCCCAAAACCACTACAAAACGCTTCCCAAAACACCCTCAAAATCCTGTCCAAAATATCCCAAAACCCTGCCCAAAACCCCCCCAAAAATACTGCCAAATACACCCCCAGAATTCTGCCCAAAATCCCACCCAAAACACCCCCAAAATCCTGCCCAAAACGTCGCGAAATTCTGTCTGAAACACCCCAAAATCTTGCCCAAAACCACTACAAAATGCTTCCCAAAACACCCTCAAAATCCTGTCCAAAATATCCCAAAATCCTGCCCAAAACCACCCCAAAAATCCTGCCTAAACACCCCCAAAATCCTTCCTAAAATCCTGCCCCAAAACTCCCCAAAATCCTTCCCAAAAAAAACCCCAGAATCCGGCCCAAAACCCCCAAAATCCTACCCAAAATCCTTCCTAAAATCCTGCCCAAAACCCTCCAGAATCCTCCCTAAAACCGTTCCCAAAACACCCCCAAAATCCTTCCTAAAAAACCCCAGAATCCGGCCCAGAACCCCCCAAAATCCTTCCTAAAATTCCGCCCCAAAACCCCCCAAAAAAACCCCAGAATCCGGCCCAAAACCCTCCAGAATCCTACCCAAAATACTTCCTAAAATCCTGCCCAAAACCCTCCAGAATCCTTCCTAAAATCGTTCCCAAAACACCCCCAAAATCCTTCCTAAAATCCTGCCCCAAAACTCCTCAAAATCCTTCCCCAAAAAACCCCAGAATCCGGCCCAAAACCCTCCAAAATCCTTTCTAAAATCCTGCCCCAAACCCTCCAGAATCCTCCCTAAAATCGCTCCCAAAACCCCCCAAAATCCTTCCCAAAAAACCCCCAGAATCCGGCCCAAAACTCCCCAAAATCCTATGCAAAATACTTCCTAAAATCCTGCCCCAAACCCTCCAGAATCCTCCCTAAAATCGCTCCCAAACCCCCCCAAAATCCTTCCCAAAAAACCCCCAGAATCCGGCCCAAAACTCCCCAAAATCCTTCCTAAAATCCTGCCCCAAACCCCCCAAAAAAACCCCAGAATCCAGCCCAAAACCCCCCAAAATCCTACGCAAAATACTTCCTAAAATCCATCCCAAAACCCCCAAAATACTTCCTAAAATCCTGCCCCAAACCCCCCAAAAAAACCCCAGAATCCAGCCCAAAACCCCCCAAAATCCTACGCAAAATACTTCCTAAAATCCATCCCAAAACCCCCAAAATACTTCCTAAAATCCTGCCCAAAACCCTCCAGAATCCTCCCTAAAAATCCATCCCAAAACACCCCAAAATCCTGCCCAAAACATGCCCAGAATCCTGCCCAAAACCACTACAAAACGCTTCCCAAAACACCCTCAAAATCCTGCCCAAACCCCCCCAAAATCCTTCCAAATACACCCCCAGAATTCTGCCCAAAATCCCACCCAAAACACCCCCAAAATCCTGCCCAAAACATCGCAAAATCCTGTCCGAAATATCCCAAAATCCTGCCCAAAAACACTCCAAAAATCCTGCCCCAAAACACCTCAAAATCCGGCCCAAAACCCTCCAGAATCCTTCCTAAAATCCATCCCAAAACACCCCCAAAATCCTTCCTAAAATCCTGCCCCAAAACTCCCCAAAATCCTTCCCAAAACCCTCCAGAATCCTTCCTAAAACCATCCCAAAACTCCCCAAAATCCTACCCAAAATACTTCCTAAAATCCTGCCTAAAACCCTTCAGAATCCTTCCTAAAATCCATCCCAAAACTCCCCAAAATCCTTCCCAAAAAAACCCCAGAATCCGGCCCAAAACCCCCCAAAATCCTTCCTAAAATCCTGCCCCAAAACCCCCCAAAATCCTTCCCAAAAAATCGCTCCCACAACACCCCAAAATCCTCCCTAAAATCCATCCCAAAACCCCCCAAAATCCTACCCAAAATCCTTCCTAAAATCCTGCCCCAAAACCCCCCAAAATCCTTCCCAAAAAAACCCCAAATCCGGCCCAAAACGCCCCAAAATCCTTCCCTAAATCGCTCCAAACCTCCCCCAAAATCCCCCAAACCCCACCCTGGAATCTTCCAAAAACCCCAAACCCAAAACGCCCCCGCCCGGTGTTCGAGCACGGTGAATTTCGCAGGTGTTGTGTGGCACCAAAATACCCCAAAACCGCCCCAAAATGTCCCCCAAACATCCCAAAACTCCCCCAAAATTCCCCTCGATCCTCCCAGTCTGCTTATTGAAATTTGTGTGACCCCCAAACCTTTCCCAAAACCCTCCAGACCCTCCCCAAAATCCACAGATCCCCAAAACTGCCCCAGTGGGACCTTCAGGCACACCTGGACCCCCCCAAACCCACCTGGGACCCCCCAAACACACCTGGGAACCCCCAAAACCCCACCTGGAACCCCAAAACACACCTGGGACCCCCCCCCAAACCCACCTGGGAACCCCCAAACACACCTGGGACCCCCCAAACCCCACCTGGGACCCCCAAACACACCTGGGACCCCCAAACACACCTGGACCCCCTAAACACACCTGGAACCCCCCCCAAACACACCTGGGATCCCCTAAACACACACTGGACCCCCCAAACAGACCTGGGACACTCAAAATACACCTGGAACCCCCCCAAAACACACCTGGGACCCCCCAAACCCCACCTGGGACCCCCAAACACACCTGGGACCCCCCAAAACCCACCTGGGACCCCCCCAAACACACCTGGGACCCCCCCAAAACCCCACCTGGGACCCCCAAAACACACCTGGGACCCTCCAAACACACCTGGAACCCCCAAACCCCACCTGGGAACCCCCCAAACACACCTGGGACCCTCCAAACACACCTGGGACCCCCCAAAACCCACCTGGATCCCCCTCAAAATTCCCCCAGTGTGGCCTTGAACAACTGCACAGGTGTTGTCACTTTGTAGCGCTCACAGCACACCTGGATCCCCCCCAAAACACACCTGGATCCCCCCAAAGCCCCTTCCAAGACCCCCCAAAACCCACCTGGAGTCCCCCAAAACCTTCCCAGTGTAGCCTTGAAGAACTGCACAGGTGTTGTCATTGCGTGGCACTCACAGCACACCTGATCCCTGAAACACACCTGGATCCCAAAATCCCCACCTCCAACACACACCTGGATCCCCAAAATCACCTGCAGCCCCCCCCAAAACCCACCTGGACCACCCCAAAATTGCCCCAGCACGGCCTTGGAATAACGGCACAGGTGTTGTCATTGCGTGGCACTCACAGCACACCTGGATCCCCAAAACACACCTGGATCCCCCAAAGCCCCTTCCAAGACCCCCCAAAACACACCTGGAGCCCCCAGAACCACCTGGATCCCCCTCAAAATTCCCCCAGTGTGACCTTGAAGAACTGCACAGGTGTTGTCATCGTGTGGCACCCACAGCACACCTGGATCCCCCCCCAAACGCCACCTGGATTCCCCAAAACACACCTGGACCACCCCAAAATCACCTGGAACCCCCTCAAAATTTCCCCAGCACGGCCTTGGAAGAACTGCACAGGTGTTGTCACTTTGTGGCACTCACAGCACACCTGGATCCCCCCCAAAACACACCTGGATCCCCAAACCCCACCTGGAGCCCCCCCAAACCCCCTCAGCCCCCCCCAAACCCCGCGGGCGGCGGCGGGGGCGTGTCCCAGGTGCGCGGTGGGCGTGGCCGGGCGTGGCCCAGGTGCGCGGTGGGCGTGGCCCAGGTGTCCCAGGTGTTTCAGAAGAGGAACTTGCGGCACGAGGCCGCCCCGCACTTGCACTCGATGCGGCCGCGGGCGCGGGGGGAGCCGCCCAGGGCCCCGCCCACCAGGCCGAAGTTGGAGTCCATGCGGGTGCTCTCGGCGTCCACGGGGTCCACTGCGGGCGGGGGGGGAAAGGTGCGCTCAGACACACCTGGCGACGGGCAGGTACGGCCGGGGGACGCCCAGGTGTGGCTCTGATCCCCCAGGTGTGGCCAGGACCCACCCAGGTGTGATCAGGAACCTCCCCAGGTGTGGCCCTGATCTCCCCAGGTGTGGCCCTGACTCCCCCAGGTAGAACCTCGAACCCCCCAGGTGTGACCAGGAACCCCCCAGGTGTGACCCTGACCCCCTCAGGTGTGGTTCTGACTCCCCAGATGTGACCAGGACCCCCTCAGGTACAGCCTGGAATCCCGCAGGTGTGACCAGGACCTACCCAGGTGTGGCCAGGAACTCCCAGGTATGGACAGGAACCACCCAGGTGTGGCCAGGACCAACCCAGGTGTGCCCAGGAACCCCCCAGGTGTGACCAGGAACCCCCCAGGTAGAACCTCAAACCCCCCAGGTGTGGCCAGGAACCCCCAGGTGTGACCCTGATCTCCCCAGGTGTGGCCCTGACCTCCCCAGGTGTGGCCAGGAACCCCCCAGGTAGAACCTCGAACCCCCCCAGGTGTGACCCTGATCTCCCCAGGTAGAACCTCGAACCCCCCAGGTGTGGACAGGAACCCCCCAGGTGTGACTCTGATACCCCCAGGTGTGACCCTGACTCCCCCAGGTGTGACCCTGACCCCCTCAGGTACAGCCTGGAATCCCGCAGGTGTGGCCAGGACCCACCCAGGTGTGACCAGGAACCCCCCAGGTGTGACCCTGACCCCCCCAGGTGTGGACAGGAACCACCCAGGTGTGACCAGGAACCTCCCCAGGTGGGGCCCTGACCTCCCCAGGTGTGACCCTGACCCCACAGTGCAGGGTGGGCTGAGGGGAGGGGGCTCTGTGCAAGACAGGTGTGTGACATGGACAGGTGTGACAGGGACAGGTGCGACAGGTGTGTGACAGGGACAGGTGTGACAGGGACAGGTGTGACAGGTGTGTGACAGGGACAGGTGTGACAGGTGTGAGGTGTGCGACAGGTACAGGTGTGACGATAGAGAAGTGTGACAGGTGTATGACAGCTTCAGGTGTGTGCCAGGTGTGCCAGGTACAGGTGTGTGCCAGGTGTGTGTCAGGTACCGTGCATGTTGTAGTCGAAGGTGAGCTCCTCCCCGGCCCGGATGGGCAGGTACAGGTGTGTGTCAGGTACAGGTGTGTGTCAGGTACAGGTGTGTGATATGGACACATACAGGTGTGTGCCAGGTGTGTGCCAGGTGTGCCAGGTGTGCCAGGTGTGTCAGGTACCATGCATGTTGTAGTTGAAGGTGAGCTCCTCCCCAGCCCGGATGGGCAGGTACAGGTGTGTGTCAGGTACAGGTGTGTGTCAGGTACAGGTGTGTGACATGGATAGGTGTGTCAGGTACAGGTGTGTGTCAGGTACAGGTGTGTGCCAGGTGTGCCAGGTGTGCCAGGTGTGTGCCAGGTGTGCCAGGTGTGCCAGGTGTGCCAGGTACCGTGCATGTTGTAGTCGAAGGTGAGCTCCTCCCCGGCGCGGATGGGCCGCGTGGCGAACAGGGCGATGCGCGGCAGCCGCTGGTCCAGGTTCTCGATGAACACGTTGTACACCTGCAGGTTGGGGTCACACTGCCCCGCCCCCCCAGGTGAGACACACCCGGCAGGTGAGCCACGCCCCAACAGGTGAGCCACGCCCCCCAGGTGAGACACACCCACAGCACCTGACCCACCCCCCCAGGTGAGCCACACCCACAGCACCCGACCCACCCCAACAGCTGAGACACACCTGGCAGGTGAGCCCCGCCCCCCCAGGTGAGACACACCTGGCAGGTGAGCCCCGCCCCAACAGGTGAGCCCCGCCCCCCCAGGTGAGACACACCCGCCACCTGAGCCCCGCCCCCCAGGTGAGCCACGCCCACAGCTGGGGGGAAAAGGTGCTGGAAGCTCCACCCACAAGGCAGGTAAGGCCACACCTCTAAACAGGTAAAGGCCCAGCTGTGGGCAGGTAAAGCACACCTGTGCCTGGGTAAACCACACCTGTGGACAGGTAAACCACACCTGTGGACAGGTAAACCACACCTGTGCCTGGGTAAACCACACCTGTGCCCGGGTAAGCCCACCCCAAGCCCAGGTAAACCACACCTGTGGGGAAGTTAAACCCACACCTGAGGTAAGAGCACCCCAAGCCCAGGTAAGCCCACACCGGTGGGCAGGTAAACCACACCTGAGCCCAGGTAAACCACACCTGTGCCCAGGTAAGGCCATTCCAAGCCCAGATAAACCACACCTGAGCCCAGGTAAACCACACCTGAGCCCAGGTAAGCCCATTCCAAGCCCAGGTAAACCACACCTGTGCCCAGGTAAACCACACCTGTGCCCAGGTAAGCCCACCCCAAGCCCAGGTAAACCACACCTGAGCCCAGGTAAACCACACCTGAGCCCAGGTAAGCCCACCCCAAGCCCAGGTAAGCCACACCTGTGCCCAGGTGAGGCCGACTCACGCTGTGGTTGACGAAGTGCGAGATGTTGCCGTAGTGGGCGGCGTCCACGGTGTACACGTCCTCCACGTAGTCCAGGTCGAACAGGTACGTGGCGCCCTGGCGGTCGTACACCTGTCCCCGGCGCTCCGCCTCCTCCGAGGTGATGATCTGGGGCAGGGACACACCTGTCACACACCTGGGGCACACCTGGGGCACACCTGTCACACACCTGGGGCACACCTGTACTGCCCCATACCTGCACCACATCACACCTGTCACACACCTGGGGCACACCTGGGGCACACCTGTACCATCCCACACACCTGGGGCACACCTGTCACACACTTGTCACACACCTGGGGCACACCTGGACCATCCCACACACCTGGACCACACCTGGACCACACCTGTCACACACCTGGGGCACACCTGGACCGCACCTGAACCACCCCACACACCTGGGGCACACCTGTACTGCCTCATACCTGCACCACATCACACCTGGCACACACCTGGGGCACACCTGGACTATCCCACACACCTGGGGCACACCCAAACCACCTCACACACCTGGGCATGTCACACCTGGGGCACACCTGCACCCAACCCGCACACCTGGGGCACACCTGTACTGCCTCACACCTGCCCCGTGTCACACCTGAACCACCCCACACACCTGTGTCACACCTGTACCGTGTCACACCTGTACTGCGTCACACCTGCACTGTGTCACACCTGGGGCACACCTGAACCGTGTCACACCTGTCCTACACCTGAGCTCACCTCCCCCACGTACTCCATGACGAAGGAGCTCTTGCGGACGCGCTGCAGCGTGCGCACGCCCCGTCACACACACACACCTGTGCTGTGTCACACACACACCTGTACAGTGTCACACCTGTCACACACACACCTGTGCTGTGTCACACCTGTCACACACACACACGCCTGTGCTGTGTCACACCTGTCATGCACACCTGTATCACACCTGTGTCACACCTGTGTCACACCCGTGTCACTCACCTCCCCCACGTACTCCATGACGAAGGAGTTCTTGCGGACGCGCTGCAGCGTGCGCACGCCCCGTCACACACACACACACACACACCTGTGCTGTGTCACACACACCTGTATCACACCTGTGTCACACCTGTCCCACACCCGCGGCACTCACCTCCCCCACGTACTCCATGACGAAGGAGTTCTTGCGGACGCGCTGCAGCGTGCGCACGCCCTGTCACACACACACACACACACACACCTGTGCTGTGTCACACCTGTCACGCACACCTGTGTCACACCTGTACCACACCTGTACCACACCCGCGGCACTCACCTCCCCCACGTACTCCATGACGAAGGAGTTCTTGCGGACGCGCTGCAGCGTGCTCACACCGTGTCACACACACACACACACACACAGACACCTGTGCTGTGTCACACACACCTGTACAGTGTCACACGCACCTGTATCACACCTGTACAGTATCACACCTGTGTCACACCTGTCCCACACCCGCGTCACTCACCTCCCCCACGTACTCCATGACGAAGGAGTTCTTGCGGATGCGCTGCAGCGTGCGCACGCCCCAGCCGCGCCCGTCGCCGGTGCGGAAGATGCACAGGTCGTAGCGGATGCCGCGCTGCACCACGCGGTTGGGGCACTCGGCGCCGCAGCGGCAGCGCGAGTTGCACTCGTAGATGGGCAGCCCCGCCCGGATGCGCACCTGCCCGGCCTCGTTGTAGGCGAACCTGTTGCGCGAGGCGCCCGGGCAGCAGCCGCCGGCCAGCGTGGCCTCGGCCAGGCAGTCCCGGCACTCGCAGCCGGCCGCCACGGGCGTCAGCGCCACGCCGGCGCCCACCTTGTACTCGTTGACGTAGACGAAGTCGCGCGGCGGCCCGTGCAGGTCCACGTCGTTCTCCACGGCGATGCGGCCGCGGTGGCTGCGCGTCAGGTTCAGGTGGCGCTCCCAGCGCCGCAGCGCCCGCCGCTGCTCCGCCTTCTGCGCCAGGTAGGAGACGGCGCGCGCGGGCAGCCCGCGGGGCCCCGGCCGCACCGGCCCGCCGGTGGGCGCGCGCCAGGTCGGCGTGCAGCTGCTGCAGCAGCCCCCGGCAGCGCAGGTTGCGGCGCGGCTCCCAGGTGTTGGCGGAGGAGGGGTAGCCGCGCCACTTGACCAGGTAGAACTCCTCGTCCTGTGGTGGGGAATGGAGGGTTAGGGGGGTTATGGGGCTGTGGGGACCCCTCCTGTGGGGATTCAGAAGGTTCTGGAGTGACCCCCACAATGTCTGGGGGTGCTGAGGGGTCTCACAAGGTCAGGAGGGGCACAGGAATGTGGGGGATGTTGGGGGGTCTCACAAGGTCCAGGAGGGGCACAGGAATGTGGGGGATGTTGGGGGGTCTCACAAGGTCCAGGAGGGGCACAGGAATGTGGGGGACGTTGGGGGGTCTCACAAGGTCAGGAGGGGCACGGGAATGTGGGGGATGCTGGGGGGTCTCAAAAGGTCAGGAGGGACGCGGGAATGTGGGGGATGCTGGGGGGGTCTAAAAAAGGTCTGGGGGATCCTGGAGTGACCCCCAATGTCTGGAGGTGCTGAGGTGTCTCAAAAGGTCAGGAGGGACACAGGAATGTGGGGAATGCTGGGGGGTCTCAAAAGGTCTGGGGGATCCTGGAGTGACCCCAATGTAGGGATCCTTTGGGGTCTCGCAGGGTCGGGGGGGTCATGGAGTGACCCCCAATGTCTGGGGGTCCTGAGGGGTCTCACAAGGTCAGGAGGGGCGCGGGAATGTGGGGGATGCTGGGGGGTCTCACAAGGTCAGGAGGGGCACGGGAATGTGGGGGATGTTGGGGGGTCTCAAAAGGTCAGGAGGGACACAGGAATGTGGGGGATGTTGGGGGGTCTCAAAAAGTCAGGAGGGGCACAGGAATGTGGGGGATGCTGGGGGGTCTCAAAAGGTCTGGGGGATCCTGGGGTGACCCCAATGTGGGGATCCTTTGGGGTCTCGCAGGGTCGGGGGGGTCATGGAGTGACCCCCAATGTCTGGAGGTCCTGAGGGGTCTCACAAGGTCAGGAGGGGCACGGGAATGTGGGGGATGCTGGGGGGTCTCAAAAGGTCTGGGGGATCCTGGGGTGACCCCCAATGTCTGGAGGTCCTGAGGGGTCTCACAAGGTCAGGAGGGACACGGGAATCTGGGGGAGTTCAGGGTTAGGGGGCACCCAGGGGTCTCATGGGGGTCCCAGAGTGACCCCAATGTCTGGAGGTCCTGAGGGGTCTCACAAGGTCAGGAGGGACACAGGAATGTGGGGGATGCTGCGGTGGTCTCAGAAGGTCAGGAGGGGCACGGGAATGTGGGGGATGTTGGGGGGTCTCAAAAGGTCAGGAGGGGCACAGGAATGTGGGGGATGTTGGGGGGTCTCAAAAGGTCAGGAGGGGCACAGGAATGTGGGGGATGCTGGGGGGTCTCACAAGGTCAGGAGGGGCACAGGAATGTGGGGGATGCTGGGGGGTCTCAAAAGGTCTGGGGGATCCTGGAGTGACCCCCAAAGTCTGGAGGTCCTGAGGGGCCTCACAAGGTCAGGAGGGGCACGGGAATGTGGGGGAGTTCAGGGTTTGGGGGCACCCAGGGGTCTCAGGGGGTCCCAGAGTGACCCCAATGTCTGGGGGTCCTGAGGGGTCTCACAAGGTCAGGAGGGGCACGGGAATGTGGGGGATGTTGGGGGGTCTCACAAGGTCAGGAGGGGCACGGGAATGTGGGGGATGTTGGGGGGTCTCAAAAGGTCAGGAGGGGCACGGGAATGTGGGGGATGTTGGGGGGTCTCACAAGGTCAGGAGGGGCACAGGAATGTGGGGGATGCTGGGGGGTCTCAAAAGGTCTGGGGGATCCTGGGGTGACCCCAATGTGGGGATCCCTTGGGGTCTCGCAGGGTCAGGGGGGTCATGGGGTGACCCCAATGTCCAGGGACCCTGTAGGATCTCACACGATCAGGAGGGGACACGGGAATCTGGGGGAGTTCAGGGTTTGGGGGCACCCAGGGGTCCCAGAGTGACCCCAATGTCCAGAGACCCTTTGGGGCCTAACAGGGTCAGAAGTTCTTGAGGGGTCACTTCCCAGTTTTGGGGGTCCCGGGTGAGCTCCCAGTGTCTGTGGGGTCCTGTTTGGGGGTCCCAGTTTGGGGGTCCTGCTGTCTGTGGGGTCCTGGTTCAGGGGTCCCAACTCGGGGGTCCCTCTCTCTGTGGGGTCCCAGTTTGGGGGTTCTTGGTGGGTTCCCAGTGTCTGTGGGGGGGTCCTGCTATCTGTGGGGGTCCCAGTTTGGGGGTCCCACTTTGGGAGTCCTGGGTGAGTTCCTGGTGTCTGTGGGGTCCCGGTTCGGGGGTCCCGGTTCAGGGGGTCCTGGTTCGGGGGTCCTGGTTTAGGGGGCCCAGTTTGGGGGTCCTGCTATCTGTGGGGGTCCCAGTTTGGGGGTCCCAGTTTGGGGGTCCTGGGTGAGTTCCTGGTGTCTGTGGGGGTCCCATTTGGGGGTCCCATTTGGGGGTCCTATTTGGGGGTCCTGCTGTCTGTGGGGTCCCAGTTTGGGAGTCCTGGGTGAGTTCCTGGTGTCTGTGGGGTCCCATTTGGGGGTCCTGTTTGGGGGTCCTGCTGTCTGTGGGGTCCCAGTTTGGGGGTCCTTGGTGGGTTCCCAGTGTCTGTGGGGGGGTCCTGTTTGGGGGTCCTGCTATCTGTGGGGGTCCCACTTTGGGAGTCCTGGGTGAGTTCCTGGTGTCTGTGGGGTCCCATTTGGGGGTCCTTGGTGGGTTCCCAGTGTCTATGGGGTCCTGTTTGGGGGTCCCAGTTTGGGGGTCCTGCTGTCTGTGGGGTCCTGGTTCAGGGGTCCCAGTTTGGGGGTCCTGCTGTCTGTGGGGTCCCAGTTTGGGGGTCCTTGGTGGGTTCCCAGCTATCTGTGGGGGTCCCAGTTTGGGGGTCCCAGTTTGGGAGTCCTGGGTGAGTTCCTGATGTCTGTGGGGTCCCGGTTCGGGGGTCCCGGTTTAGGGGGTCCTGGTTCAGGGGTCCCGGTTTAGGGGTCCCAGTTTGGGAGTCCTGGGTGAGTTCCTGGTGTCTGTGGGGTCCCGGTTCAGGGGGTCCTGGTTCGGGGGTCCCGGTTCAGGAGGTCCCGGTTCAGGGGGTCCTGGTTCGGGGGTCCCGGTTCAGGGGGCCCAGTTTGGGGGTCCCGTCCGGGGTAGAGACTCACCCGCACTCGCCGGTAGTCGCACAGCAGCTCCACCTCGAAGTCGGCGAGGTTGCGGCGGGTGACGCCGAGGGCGCGGCACCGCAGGCGCTGCAGCCGGCACAGCTCCTGCAGCTGCGACCACGGCGACAGGCAGCACACGGAGCACTCTGCGGATTGTCACCGGGGGTGGAGGGGGACAACGTGAGGGGACAGGTGACACCGCACAGCCCCAGCTCACCTCACACGGCCCCCGCCCGGGCCCGGCCTGCCCGGCTCGGCCCAGCCCGCACCGCTCGCTCTGTCGCGATAGGCAGCACATGGAGCACTCTGGGATGTCACCCAAGGGTAGAGACACACCGGGGGACAACGTGAGGGGACGGGTGACACCACAGACCCCCCCGGGCCCGCCCTGCCCAGCCCACACCGCTGGCTCTGTCGCGACAGGCACCACATGGAAAACCCTGCGGGTGTCACCGAAGGCTAGGGACACACCGGGGGACAACGTGAAGGGACAAGTGTCACCACAGACCTCCCCTGGGCCCGCCCTGCCTTCTCCGTCCCTGCCTAGCCCAGCCCGCACCGCTGGCTCTGTCGCGACAGGCAGCACATGGAGCATTCTGTGGATTGTCACCGGGGGAGGGGACAGACCGAGGGACAACGTGAGGGGACAGGTGACACCACAGACCCCCCCCCGGGCCCGCCCTGCCCAGCCCACACCGCTGGCTCTGTCGCGACAGGCACCACATGGAAAACCCTGCGGGTGTCACCGCTGGGAGGGGACACAGGGGGACAGGTGACACCAAATCCCCCTCTCCCCTCACACAGCCCCCCCCCCCCCCTCAGCCCTCAGCCCGCCCTGCCCTGCCCAGCCCAGTCCAGCCCACACCGCTCGCTCTGTCGCGACCACACACGACAGTGACAACACGAAGCACTCCGGGGGGTGGACGCCAGGTGGGTGAGGGGACACTGAGGGGGAGAATTTGGGGACAGGACAGCGCCCCCCCCCCCCCTTTCCCTCACACGCTCCCCTCCCCCCCCCCCCCCCCCTCAGCGCGTTCCCGCCACTTTTTTCCCCCCCCCCCCGTGCCCTCAGGCGCCAACGGCCGCGCGCGGGAAGCGGCGCCGTCCCCTCAGAGCGCCCCCCCCCCGCCTCTGATTTCCCCCTCACGCTCCCTCGGAGACCCCTCGGGACCGCCCCGCTCGCGCCACCTTTTAAATTTTCCGCCATTTTCAGCCGCCGCCGCTTTTTTTTTGTCTTTTTCCGCCTTTTCCCTTTTTTTCTCTGGCGCCGCTTCCGCCCGGCGGGCAGAGCGAGGGGCGGGGCTTCCTCCGCCCGCGCCCAGCGCCTATTGGCTGAACCCGAAGCTGATTTGCATACTGACAGCTGGCTGCCTGCCTTCCATTGGCCGGCGCCGTGATTTATTTGCATACTGACAGCTACCCGCCCGTCTTCTATTGGCCGCCGCGCTGCTTCATTTGCATAATATCTGATCCCGCCATTGGTGGTCTGGTCGGTAAATTTGCATATCACTCCCAGCAGCGCCCGCGAGGCCTCATTTACATACTGGCACGAATTGACCGATTTCCATTGGCCGCGGCGCTGCCTGATTTGCATACCGCTCCCAGCATCCCCCGCGCACGGCGCCGATCCCGAATTCCGCCGGTTTTTCCCCATTTTCCCCGCGGTTTTTTCCCGGTTTGGAGCCGCGGGAAGCTCCGGGATCCCCCTGGGAGCCTCTCCCCATTCCCGTTTCCCCTCCTCCTCGAGCAGGGCTCATTAAACGGTAATTAATTAATTAATTAACGAGGCGAGCGGTCACGTGACTCCTGCGTTTATTTGGCACCTGCGGGGTTGGGGGGGGGGGGGGGAATTGGGATGGGATGGAAAATTGGAAAAGGGGGGGGAGGGGCAGGAAAAACCGGGGCCCCTCCCCCCCCCGAGCTGGGGGAGGGGCACGGAATGGGTGGGGGAGGGGCCGGGGGCAAATTTGGGGTCTGGGGGCGTCCTTAGAAGCGGGGGGGAGCAGCGTGGGGAGGGGTCTCAATCGTCCCATTCATCATCCTCCTCCTCCTCCTCGCTGGCCGAGCCTTCATCTGGGGAGGGGGGTGAAAAATGGGGAGGGGTCAGGAGGGGTTTTTTTTTTTGGGGGGGGGGGGGTGGTTTTGGGGGGTATTTTTTTTTTTGGGGAGGGGTCTCACCCGAGGAATGGATGACGCGGCTCCGTTTCTGCATCACGTCCATCAGGGCCCCCACGAGCCCCCCAGCGCCGGGGGCCGCGCCCACCTCGGGGGTCTCAGGGGTCTGGATGGGGAGGGGGGGGCAAGGGGAGGGGTCAGGCAGGACCCCCCCCAGAAATGATAACGGGACCCCCCACCCAAAAAAAACGGGTATGGAACAGCCCCTCCCCCATCCCATGGGGTCACGGGACCCTCCCTTGGACCCCCGACCCCTTCTAGAGCATCCCACCCCCTCATTTTGAGACCCCACCCCCCCGATTTTGGGGTCCCAACCCCCCCATTTTGAGACCCCACCCCCCGATTTTGAGACCCCACCTCCCGATTTTGGGGTCCCACCCCCCCATTTTGAGACCCCACCCCCCAATTTTGAGACCCCACCCCCCCATTTTGAGACCCCCACCCCCCCATTTTGAGACCCCACCCCCCCATTTTGGGGTCCCACCCCCCGATTTTGGGGGCCCACCCCCCAATTTTGAGACCCCACCCCCCCATTTTGAGACCCCACCCCCCCATTTTGGGGTCCCACCCCCCAATTTTGAGACCCCACCCCCCGATTTTGGGGTCCCACCCCCTCATTTTGGGGTCCCACCCCCCAATTTTGAGACCTCACCCCCCAATTTTGGGGTCCCAGCCCTTTTTTTGGGGGGTCCTACTCTCATTTTTAGGGCTCCCATTGCTGATTTTGGGGTCCCAGACCCCCACCAGCATCTTCACGCCCCCACCCCGGGGGTCCCAATCCCTCTTTTTGGGGTTCCCCCCAATTTTAGAGTCCCACCCCCCCAATTTGGGGTCCCCCTCATATTTGAGCCCCCACCTCCCCATTTTTAGGGTCCCACACAACTTTTGGACACCCCCCCCTCCCCATTTTTGGGGTCCCCCCCCATATTTGAGCCCCCCCCTCCCCATTTTTGGGTCCACACGATTTCCCGATCCCCTCCCCATTTTTAGGGTCCCACACAATTTTGGACCCCCCCCTCCCCATTTTTGGGATCCCACACAATTTCTGGACCCCCCTCCCCATTTTTGGGGTCACACACAATTTTTGGAGCCCCCTCCCCATTATTAGGGTCCCACACAATTTCTGGAGCCCCCTCCCCATTTTTGGGGTCCTCCCCATATTTGAGCCCCCCCTCTCCCCATTTTTAGGGTCCCACACAATTTCTGGACCCCCCCTCCCCATTTTTGGGGTCCCACACAATTTCTGGACCCCCTCCCCATTTTTGGGGTCCCACACAATTTTTGGACACCCCCTCCCCATTTTAGGGTCCCACACAATTTCTGGAGCCCCCTCCCCATTTTTGGGGTCCCACACAATTTTTGGACCCCCCCTCCCCATTTTTTGGGGTCCCCCCCCATATTTGAGCCCCCACCTCCCCATTTTAGGGTCCCACACAATTTCTGGACCCCCCTCCCCATTTTTTAGGGGTCCCACACAATTTCCGGACCCCCCCTCCCCATTTTTGGGGTCCCACACAATTTCTGGACCCCCTCCCCATTTTTGGGGTCCCCACCTTGTTGAGCGTCACCCCCTGGCGGATCTGGTCCAGCAGCGCCCCCCGGCCCGGGGGGGGTTGCGGGGGGGGCGGCGCCCCCGGATGGGGGAGGGGGCGGCGGAGGGGGGGGAGGGGGCGGAGCGGCCGCGCCGGAGGGGGCGGGGCCTCGCGGGGGAGGGGCGGGGCCTCGCGGAGGGGGCGGGGCCGGGGGAGGGGCGGGGCCGGCGCGCGGCAGGGGCGGGGCCGGGGAGCCCCGAGCGGGAGCGGCCGGAGGGGGGGGGGGGGAGGGGCGGGGGGAGGGGCGGGGCTGGCGCGGCCCGGGGGGGGAGGGGGCGGCCCCTGGGGGGGGGGAGAGAGAGAAAAGGGGGGGGAGGGGTCAGAGGGGGCACAGGGGGGCACGGAGACCCTCGGGGTGTGCCCAGCCCAACCCCAGGTGTGCCAGGGTGTGCCCAGGTGTGCCCAGCCCCACCCTCAGGGTGTGCCCAGGTGTCCCCAGGTGTGCCCAGCCCAACCTCCAGGTGTGCCCAGGTGTGCCCAGCCCAACCCCCCAGGTGTGCCCAGGTGTGCCCATGTATCCCCAGGTGTGCCCAGCCCCACCCTCAGATGTGCCCAGGTGTGCCCAGGTGTGCCCAGCCCAACCCCCAGGTGTGCCTAGGTGTGCCCAGGTGTCCCCAGGTGTGCCCAGCCCACCCTCAGGTGTGCCCAGGTGTGCCCAGCCCAACCCCAGGTGTGCCCAGGTGTGCCCAGCCCCACCCCCAGGTGTGCCCAGGTGTCCCCAGGTGTGCCCAGCCCCACCCTCAGGCGTGCCCAGGTGTGCCCAGGTCCCGCTCAGGTGTGCCCAGGTGTCCCCAGGTGGTGCCCAGCCCAATCCCAGGTGTGCCCAGGAGTCCCCAGGTGTGCCCAGGCGCCCCCAGGTCCCTCCCAGCTGTCCCCAAGTGTCCCCAGGTGTCCCCAGGTGTCCCCAGGTGTCCCCAGGTGTGCCCAGGTGTGTGCCCACCCTGCCTGCCCATCTCCTCGCGCACGGCCTGCAGGCCCCATGGCTGTCCCCAGGTGTGCCCAGGTCCCTCCCAGGTGTGCCCAGCTGTGCCCAGGTCCCTCCCAGGTGTCCCCAGGTGTGTGCCCACCCTGCGTGCCCATCTCCTGGCGCACACCCTCCAGGCCCTGTGGCTGTCCCCAGCTGTGCCCAGGTGTCCCCAGGTGTCCCCAGGTGTGCCCAGGTGTGCCCAGGTGTGCCCAGCTGTGCCCAGCCCAACCCCCAGGTGTATTCCAGGTGTCCCCAGCAGTCCCAGGTGTGCCCAGGTGTGCCCACCCTGCGTGCCCATCTCCTGGCGCACGGCCTCCAGGCCCCATGGCTGTCCCCAGGTGTGCCCAGGTGTGCCCAGGTCCCTCCCAGCTGTGCCAGGTGTGTCCCCAGGTGTCCCCAGCTGTCCCCAGGTGTCCCCAGCTGTGCCCAGGTGTCCCCAGGTGTGCCCACCCTGCGTGCCCATCTCCTGGCGCACGGCCTCCAGGCCCCCGCGGCGCTCGATGAAGTCGTGGATCAGCCGCGAGGTTTCGGCGTCGGCCAAGTGGCGCTCGCTGACCCCGGCCTGGGCGAAGAGCGAGCGCAGGGCCGGGTCCAGGGCGGCCAGCTGGGACAGGGACACACCGAGAGGTCAGTGTCACACTGAGGGGTCACTGTCACACTGAGGGGTCACTGTCACCCTCCCCTGGGTCACTGTCACCCCATGGGGTCACTGTCACCCCACAGGGACCCCGGCCTGGGCGAAGAGCGAGCGCAGCGCGGGGTCCAGGGCGGCCAGCTGGGACAGGGACAGCGGCGTCACCCACAGGGTCAGTGTCACACACTGAGGGACAGGGACACACTGAGGGGGCAGTGTCACCCTCCCCTGGGTCACTGTCACCCCACACAGTCAGTGTCACACTGAGGGGGCAGTGTCACCCACTGAGGGGGCAGTGTCACCCACTGAGGGACAGCAGTGTCACACTGAGGGGTCAGTGTCACCCCACACGGTCAGTGTCACCCCACAAGGTCAGTGTCACACTGAGGGACAGCAGTGTCACCCACAGGGGTCAGTGTCACCCCACAGGGTCAGTGTCATCCACTGAGGGTCAGTGTCACCCACTGAGGGAGCAGTGTCACCCCACAAGGTCACTGTCACACAGTGAGGGACAGCAGTGTCACCCACTGAGGGGGCAGTGTCACCCACAAGGTCAATGTCACCCACTGACGGGTCACTGTCATACTGAGGGGTCAGTGTCACACACTGTGGGGTCACACAGGGTCAGTGTCACCCTCTGAGGGATCAGTGTCACACACTGAGGGGTCAGTGTCACCCCACAGGGTCAGTGTCACCCATTGAGGGTCAGTGTCACCCCACGGGTCGCTGTCACCCCACAGGGTCGCTGTCACCCCACACGGGGGGACACGGGCGGGTCGTGGGGCGTCACCTACATCGAAGCCCCCGCTGGGGTCCCACCCGATGTGACCGTGCCTGGGGGGGGGAGGGGACACAGGTGAGACCCCCCCGAACCCCCAAAAACCCCCAAACCCCCCCCAGAGACCCCAAAACCCCCCCAGACCCCAAAACCTCCACCCTAAAAACACCCCCAGACCCCAAATCCCCCAAATCCCCCCGAGACCCCAAATGCCCCCCAGACCCCAAATCCCCCCCAAATCCCCCAAAACCCCCACCCCAAAATCCCCCCAGATAAATCCCCCCACCCCAAATGCCCCCCAGACCCCAAATCCCCCCAAAACCCCCCCAAACCCCAAATCCCACCCCCAAACCCCCCCCAGACTCCAAATCACCCCCAAATCCCCCAGACCCCAAATCCCACCCAAAATCCCCCCAATCACCCCCAAATCCCCCCAAATCCCCCACCCCAAATCCCCCCCAAATCCCCCAGACCCCAAATCCCCCAGACCCCAAATCCCCTCCAGATGCCCCAAAATCCCCCCAAAATCCCCCCCCAGACCCAAATCCCCCCCCCAGAATCCCCCCAGACCCCAAATCCCCACACCCAAACCCCCCCCTAGAGACCCCAAATCCCCAGACCCCAAATCCCCCTACACCCCACATCCCTCAAATCCCCCCACCCAAAATCCCCCCAGGAACCCAAAATCCCCCCACCCCAAATCCCCTCCAGATACCCCCAAACCCTCCCCAAAATCCCCCCCAGAGACCCCAAATCCCCCAGACCCCAAATCCCCCAAATCCCCAAAACCCCCACCCCAAATCTCCCCCAGATGCCCCCAAACCCCCCCAACCCCCCCCAGACCCCAAATCCCCCCAGAGACCCCAAATCACCCCCAAATCCCCCCACCCCAAATCCCCCCCAGACCTCAAAACCTCCCACCCTAAATCCCCCCCAGAGACCCCAAACCCCCCCCCAAAATCCCCCAAATCCCCAAATCCCCCCCAGACCCCAAATCCCCCACCCCAAATTCCCCCAGACACCCCCAGACCCCAAATCCCCACACCCAAACCCCCCCTAGAGACCCCCAAATCCCCCCACCCCAAATCCCCCAGACCCTCAAAACCTCCCACCCTAAATGCCCCTCAGAGACCCCAAATCCCCCAAATCCCCCAAAGCCCCCGTACCCCAAACCCCCCCACCCCAAATCCCCCAGACCCCAAATCCCCCTACACCCCACATCCCCCACATCCCCAAATCCCCCAAATCCCCCCACCCCAAATCCCCTCCAGATGTCCCCAAACCCCCCCAAAACCCCCCCAAACCCAAATCCCACCCCCAAACCCCTCCCCAGACCCCAAATCCCCCAAATCCCCCAGACCCCAAACCCCCCCAGACCCAAAATCGCCCCCAGACCCACTTGAACCCCGCAGGGCACCCCGATATCGGCCTTGGAGATTTTCTTGCGCCCCCCCCTCCCCTTCCCCCCGGGGGGGGTCCCGGCGCCGGGGGGGGGTCCCGGGGCGGGCGGGGGTCCCGAGGGGGGGCTGGGCAGCCCCCGGTAGCGGCTGGGGGTGATGTCGGGGTTGGGGATGGGCACGGCCGCGATCGGGGGGCCTGGGGAGGAAAGGGGGGGGAAAAATTGTTATGGGACCCCCCCCAATAATGGGGAGAACCCCAAAATTCCCCGAAAGACACAAAAATTCCATCCAAAGACCCCAAAATTCCCCAAAAGACCCCAAAATTCCTCCCCAAACCACCCCGGAAACCCCAAAACCGCCCCAGAAACCCCAAAATTCCCCAAAAGACCCCAAAATCCCTCCCCAAAACCACCCCAGAAACCCCAAAATCACTCCAGGAACCCCAAAATCCGCCCCGGAAACCCCAAAGCTGCTCAAAAGACCCCAAAACCACCCCAAAGACCCCAAAATTCCTTCCAAAGACCCCAAAATTCCCCAAAAGACCCCAAAATCCCTCCCCAAAACCACCCCAGAAACCCCAGAACCACCCTAGAAACACCAAAATCCTCCCCACAGAGACCCCAAAAGAAACCAAAAATCCCTCCAAAGACCCAAAAATTCCCCAAAAGACCCCAAAATTCCCCAAAATCCCTCCCCAAAACCACCCCAGAGACCCCAAAACCACCCCAGAGACCCCAAAATCACTCCAGGAACCCCAAAATCCGCCCATAGAGACCCCAAAAGACCCCAAAATTCCCCAGAAGACCCCAAAATCCCCTCACCAAAACCAACCCAGGAAACCCCAGAACCACCCCAGGAACCCCAAAACCACCCCAGAAACGCCAAACCTGCTCAAAAGACCCCAAAACCACCCCGAAATCTCCCCCCAAAGACCCAAAACCACCCCAGAAACCCCAAAACTACCCCAGAAACCCCAAAATCCCCCCCAGAGACCCCAAAACCTGCCACAAAACTTCAAATCCCCACCAGGGACCCCAAAATTCCCCCCAAAACCATCCCAGAGACCCCAAAATTCCCCCAAAGACCCCAATTCCCCTGAGACCCCAAATTCTCCTCAGAGACCCCCAAAACCCGCCCCGAAACCTCAAATTTCCCCCCAAAATTCCCTTCTGGGCCCTCTGTAAGCTCCCCTAAATGGGGCAGGACCCCCCAAAATGGGGCAGGACCCCCCCAAATGGGGCAGGACCCCCAAAATGGGGCAGGGTCCCCCCTCTCCCACTCACCTTCAGGGTTGGGGGTCCTGGGGGAGGCTCCCCCGACGCTCTGGGGGGGGGGGAAAAGGGAAGGTCAGTGGGGGGTGGAGACCCCCCAAAACCCCCAAAAGTCACCCCCAAAACCCCCCAAAATCCCCTCAAAATCCCCCTGAAACTCCCCCAAAAAGCGTCCCAAACTCCCCAAATTCCTGCGAAATCACCCCAAATCCCCTCAAAATCCCCAAAACCCCCCCAAAACTCCCCCAAAATCCTCCCAAACCCCCCCAAAATCCCCCCCCCAAAATCTCCCCAATCTCCCAAAAATCCCCCCAAAATCCCGCCAACCCCCCCCAAAAAATCACCCCCCCAAAATCTCCCAAAACTCAAAAAATCCCCTCAAAAATCCCCAGAACTCCCCAAAATCCTCCCAACACCCCCCCCAAAATACCCTCCAAACCCCCCCAAAATCTCCCAAAAATCCCCCCAAAATCCCCCCAACCCCCCAAAACCTCCCCCCAAAATCTCCCAAAATCTCCAAAAATCCCCAAAATTCCCCCAGGACCCCCCCCCCAAAAATCCCCTCAAACCCCCCCAAAATCTCCCCAACCCCCCCCCTAACCCCCCCCCAAAATCACCCCCCCAAAATCTCCCAAAATCTCCAAAAATCCCCCCCAAAAATCCCCAAAATTCCCCCAGACCCCCCCCAAAAATCCCCTCAAACCCCCCCAAAATACCCTCCAAAACCCCCCCAAATCGCCCATAATCCCCCCAAAATCCCCCCAACTCCCCCAAACCCCCCCCAAAATCTCCCAAAACTCCAAAAATCTCCCCAAAAACCCCCAAAATTCCCCCAAAACTCCCCCAAATCCCCTCAAACCCCCCAAAATCTCACCAGGGCCGGGGGGTGGGGGAGGGGGCAGCGGCTGCTTCTCTGTGGGGGGACAAAATGGGGGGGGGGGGTCAGAGAGGGGGGAGGGGCAGTTCGGGGGTCCCGGGCACATTTTGGGGGGGTCCCCAGAGGAATTTTTGGGGAGTTCCCAGCAGATTTTGGGGGGCATTTTTGAAAGGGGATTTGGGAGGGTTCCGATGCAGTTTTGGGGGTCCCAGGTAATTTTTGGGGGGGTCCCAGGTGCATTTTGGGGTCCCCAGGTGCATTTTTGGGGTCCCCAGGTAAATTTTTGGGGGTCCCCAGATGCATTTTAGGTGTCCCCAGGTGGATTCTGGAGATTCCCAGGTGGATTTCGGATGTTCCCAGGTGCATTTTAGGGTCCCAGGGTGGATTTTGGGGTTCCCCAGGTGCATTTAGGGGATCTCCAGGAACATTTTGGGATTCCCCAGGTGCATTTTGGGGTCCCCCAGGTGGATTTAGGGGTCCCAGGGTAGA
>CM063160.1:788033-847747 GCA_031885435.1 Passerculus sandwichensis | reverse complement strand
GGTTTTTGGGGTTCTCCCCCGCGGGGTTTGGGGGTGCCCCTCAGGAATTTTGGGATCCCCCCTCAGGAATTTTGGGGTCCCCTCAGGAATTTTAGGAACCCCCCAGAATTTTGGGGTTCCCCTCAGGGATTTTGGGGTTTTTTGGGGTTTTTGGGGTCCCTCTCAGGAATTTTGGGGTTTTTTGGGGGTTTTTGGGGTTCTCCCCCGCGGGATTTCGGGGTGCCCGCACTCACGGGCAGGCGGAAGATGCGGATGAAGTAGGAGCGCCGGGGGCTGTCCCGCACCAGGCAGGCGACGCCGCAGCCCCGGAGGCTCCAGGAGCCCCCCGGGACCCCCCCGGGACCCCCGGGGACCCCCCCGGGCTCGGCCACCACCAGCTGGACCACGGCGGTCACCAGGCTCTGCGGGGACACGGCGTGCGACGGGTGGCACCCCCAAATCCCGCCTGGGAACCCCAAAGTTTCCCGAATTTCCCTCCCAGAGACGCCAAATTCCAGCCCAGAGAACCCAAAATGGCCCCAGAGAACCCAAAACCCCCCCAAGGCCACCCCAAAATCCAGCCCAGGAACCCCAAATCCATCCTCAAGACCCCAAAATCCAGCCCAGGCACCCCAAAATCCAGCCCAGGAACCCAAATTCCATCCCAGAGAAACCAAAATCCAGCCCAGAGTCCCCGAATTCCATCCCAGAGAACCCAAAATCCCCCAAGACCACCCCAAATTCCAGCCCAGGGACCCCAAAACCCCCCAAGACTGTCCCAAAAAGCCCAAGAGACCCCAAAATCCATCCCAGACACCCCAAATCCATTCCCAAGACCCCAAAATCCATCTCAGAGACCCCAAATTCCAGCCCAGAGACCCCAAAATCCATCTCAGAGATCCCAAATTCCAGCCCAGAGAACCCAAAATGGCCCCAGAGAACCCAAAATCCCCCCAAGACCACCCCAAAATCCAGCCCAGGAACCCCAAAACCCCCCAAGACTGTCCCAAAAAACCCCAATCCATCCCAGATACCCAAATCCATCCCCAAGACCCCAAAATCCAGCCCAGAGACCCCAAATTCCACCCCAGAGAACCCAAAATCCCCCAAGACCCCAAAAAGCCTCAAGAGACCCCAAAATCCATCCCAGACACCCCAAATTCCATCACCAAGACCCCAAAATCCCACCTGGGAACCCCAAAGTTTCCCGAATTTCCCTCCCAGAGATGCCAAATTCCAGCCCAGAGAACCCAAAACGGCCCCAGAGAACCCAAAATCCCCCAAGACCACCCCAAATTCCAGCCCAGGGACCCCAAATTCCACCTCAGAGAACCCAAAATGGCCCCAGAGAATCCAAAATCCCCCCAAGACCACCCAAAATCCAGCCCAGGGACCCCAAATCCATCCTCAAGACCCCAAAATCCATCCCAGAACCCCGAATTCCATCCCAGAGAACCCAAAATCCCCCAAGACCACCCCAAAATCCCCCCCAGGAACCCCAAAATCCCCCAAGGCTGTGCCAAAAAGCCCCAAGAGACCCCAAATCCATCCCCAAGACCCCAAAATCCCCCCAGGACCCCGAATTCCTCCCCTAAACTCCCAAGATCCTCCCCAAACCTGCCCAGTTCCCCTGCCCAGTTCCCTCCCAGTATAAACCAGTCCCTCCCAGTTCCCTCCCAGTCCCCTCCCAGTCTCCCCCAGTTCTCTCCCAGTCCATGCCATTCCCCTCCCAGTATAACCCAGTCCCTCCCATTCCCCTCCCAGTTCCCCCAGATCCCCCCCAATTCCCACCCAGTACCCCCAGTCCCTTTCCCGTCCCTCCCAATTCCCTCCCAGTTCCCCCCAGTCCTTCCCAGTTCTCTCCCAGTTCATGCCATTCCCCTCCAGTGCCCCCCAGTGCTCCCCAATCCCCTCCCAGTCCCTCCCAGTCCCCTCTCAGTCCCTCCCAGTTCCCCCAGTCCATCCCACTCTCCTCCAATTCCCCCCCAATTCCCTCCCAGTGCCCCCCAATCCCCTCCCAGTTCCCTCCCAGTCCCCCCCCAGTCCCTTCCCAGCTCTCTCCCAGTTCATGCCAGTCCCTCCCAGTTCCCTCCCAGTGCCCCCCCAAACCCATCCCAGTCCCTCCCAGTGCCCCCCAGTCCCCTCCCAGTCCCTCCCAGTGCCCTCCAGTCCCCTCCCAGTCCCTTCCCAGTCCCCCCCAATTCCCCCCCAGTCCCTCCCAGTGTCTCCCAGTGCCCCCCCAGTCCCTTCCCAGTTCTCCCCCAGTCCCTCCCAGTCCCCCCCAGTCCTTCCCAGTCCTCTCCCAGTGTCCCCCAGTCCCTTCCCCGTTCTCCCCCAGTCCCTCCCAGTCCCCCCCAATCCCCTCCCAGTTCCTCCCAGTTCCCCCCCAATTCCCTCCCAGTCCCTCCCAGTCCCTCCCACTCCCTCCCAGTTCCCCCCCAGTCCATCCCACTCCCCCCCAATCCCCTCCCAGTCCCTTCCCAGTTCTCCCCCAGTCCCCCCCAATTCCCTCCCAGTTCCCTCCGGTCCCTTCCCAGTCCCCCCCAATCCCCTCCCAGTTCCCTCCCAGTCCTTCCCAGTTCATGCCATTCCCTCCCAGTGCCCCCCAATCCCCTCCCAGTGCCCCCCAGTCCCTTCCCAGTTCCCTCCCAATCCCCTCCCAGTCCCTCCCAGTCCCTCCCAGTGCCCCCCAGTCCCTCCCAGTCCCTCCCAGTTCCCCCAGTTGCCCCAGTTGCTCACCACGCATTTCCTGCCCAGCGCCTCGAGCACCCTCAGGTTCTCGCGCTCCCGCAGCAGCTCCGAGGGGGCGCTGGCCCCGCCCTGGCGGCCCCCGCGGCTCATCCCGAACGTGGGACCCCAAAACCCCCGGGAACCCCAAAATCCCCGGGAACCCCAAAATCCTCCTGGGGATCCCAAAATCCCTCTGGGAACCCCAAAAATCTCTCTGGGACACCCCAAAATCCCTCTGGAATCCCAAAAACCCCTCCGGGAACCTCAAAACCCCCTGGGAACCCCAAAATCCTCCTGGGGATCCCAAAAATCCCCACAGGACCCCCCCAAAATCTGCCTGGGAACCCCAAAAATCCCCCTGGGAACCTCAAAAATCCCCACAGGACACCCCAAAATCTGCCTCGGAACCCCCAAAAATCCTCCTGGGGACCCCCAAAAATCCCTCTGGGGATCCCAAAATCCTCGGGAACCCCAAAAATCCCTCTGGGAACCCCAAAAATCCCCCTGGGAACCCCAAAATCCCCCTGGGGATCCAAAAATCCCCTCTGGGAACCCCAAAAATCCCCACAGGACCCCCCAAAATCTGCCTGGAAACCCCAAAAACCCCTCTGGGAACCCCAAAAATCCCCCTGGGAACCCCAAAATCCTCCTGGGAACCCCCAAAACCTTGGGAACCCCAAAAATCCTCGGGAACCCCAAAATCCTCCTGGGGATCCCAAAAATCCCTCTGGGAACCCCAAAATCCCTCTGGGAATCCCAAAAACCTCGGGAACCCCAAAATCTGCCAGGGAACCCCAAAAACCCCTCCGGGAACCCCAAAATCCTCGGGAACCCCAAAATCCTCGGGAACCCCCAAAATCCCTCCGGGAACCCCAAAAAATCCCTTCGGGAACCCCAAAAAATCCCTCAGGGAACCCCAAAAACCCCTCTGGGAACCCCAAAATCCTTGGGAACCCCAAAACCCTCGGGAACCCCAAAAATCCTCGGGAACCCCAAAAATCCCTCTGGGGATCCCAAAAAATCCCTCTGGGAACCCCAAAATCCCTCCGGGAACCCCAAAAATCCTTGGGAACCCCAAAAATCCTCCTGGGGATCCCAAAAATCCCTCTGGGGACCCCAAAATCCTCGGGAACCCCGAAATCTGCCTGGGAACCCCAAAAAATCCTCCTGGGGACCCCAAAATCCCTCTGGGGATCCCAAAAAATCCCCCTGGGAACCCCAAAATCCCCCCTGGGACCCCCCAAACCCCCCCCGGAGCCGCCCCCCAAAAATCTCCGGGCGCCCCCGAAGCCTCTTCCGGCCGGAAGCACCCAAAGGTGGCGGGGACGTCACCTCCGGACTGGGGGAACTGGGAGGGACTGGGAGGGACTGGGAGGGACTGGGGGGGCAGAAAGGGGAACTGGGAGGGACTGGGAGGGACTGGAGGGGACTGGGAGGGACTGGGAGGGGAACTGGGGGCACTGGGAGGCACTGGGAGGGAACTGGGACGGACTGGGAGGGGATTTAAGGGGCACTGGGAGGCACTGGGAGCAACTGGGAGCAACTGGGAGGGACTGGGAGGGCTGAAAGGGGAACTGGGAGGGACTGGGAGGGACTGGGGGGGACTGGGAGGGGATTGGGGGGCTGAAAGGGGAACTGGGAGGGACTGGGAGGGGATTTAAGGGGTACTGGGAGGGACTGGGGGAAACTGGGGGGGACTGGGAGAGGCCAAGAGGGGAACTGGGATGGACTGGGAGGGGAACTGGGGGCACTGGGAGGCACTGGGAGCAACTGGGAGGGACTGGGGGGGCTGAAAGGGGCACTGGGAGGGAACTGGGGTGGGACTGGGAGGGGATTTAAGGGGTACTGGGGGAAACTGGGGGGGACTGGGAGAGGCCAAAAGGGGAACTGGGACAGACTGGGAGGGGAACTGGGGGCACTGGGAGGCACTGGGAGGGAACTGGGGGAAACTGGGAGGGGATTTAAGGGGCACTGGGAGGCACTGGGAGCAACTGGGAGCAACTGGGAGGGACTGGGGGGGCTGAAAGGGGAACTGGGAGGGACTGGGAGGGAACTGGGACGGACTGGGAGGGCTGAAAGGGGAACTGGGAAGGAACTGGGAGCAACTGGGAGAGGATTTAAGGGGCACTGGGGGGGACTGGGGGGAACTGGGAAGGACTGGGAGAGGCCAAGAGGGGAACTGGGGGCACTGGGAGGGGAACTGGGGGCACTGGGAGCAACTGGGAGGCACTGGGGGGAAATGGGAGGGACTGGGAGGGGACTGGGGGGGCTGAAAGGGGAACTGGGAAGGAACTGGGAGCAACTGGGAGGGGATTTAAGGGGCACTGGGGGAGACTGGGGGAACTGGGAGGGGAACTGGGGACACTGGGAGGGACTGGGGGAGGGGAACTGGGGACACTGGGAAGGAAACTGGGAGTACTGGGAGGGACTGGAGGAACTGGGAGGGAGCGCTGGGGGACTGGGAAAGGGAACTGGGAGGAACTGGGAGCAGCCTCGGCCAGCGCTGGGAGCAAACTGGGAACACTGGGAAAATCCCAGTCCCGGCCCCGCCCCCTGCCCACACCCGCCCAGTCCATACTGGGAACTCCCCAGTCCGTCCCAGTCCATACTGGGAGACTCCAACCCCCCTCCCAGTCCATACTGGGAATTTCCCAGTCCCTCCCAGTCCATACTGGGAGCCCCAAACCCCTCCCAGTTCATACTGGGAATATCCCAGTCCCTCCCAGTCCATACTGGGAGCCCCAAACCCCTCCCAGTACATACTGGGACAGCACAACCACTTCCCAGTCCATACTGGGAACCCCAAATTCCCTCCCAGTCCGTCCCAGTTCATACTGGGAGACTCAAACTCACTCCCAGTCCCTCCCAGTCCATACTGGGAACCTGCAACTCTCTCCCAGTTCACGCTGGGACAACACAACCCCTCCCAGTTCATACTGGGAGCCCCAGTCTCCCTCCCAGTCCATACTGGGAATATCCCAGTCCCTCCCAGTTCATGCTGGGAGCCCCAATCTCCCTCCCAGTCCGTCCCAGTTCATACTGGGAACCTCCAACCCCCTCCCAGTCCATACTGGGAGCCCCCAGTCCCCCCAAGTCCATACTGGGAACTTCCCAGTCCCTCCCAGTCCATCCCAGTCCATACTGGGAGACTCAAACTCACTCCCAGTCCCTCCCAGTCCATACTGGGAACCTCCAACTCTCTCCCAGTCTATACTGGGACAACACAACCCCTTCCCAGTTTATACTGGGAACCCCAAACTCCCTCCCAGTCCATACTGGGAGCCCCAAACTCCCTCCCAGTCCATACTGGGACAACACAACCACCTCCCAGTCCATACTGGGAACCCCAAATTCCTTCCCAGTCCCTCCCAGTCCATACTGGGAATATCCCAGTCCCTCCCAGTTCATACTGGGAGCCCCAGTCTCCCTCCCAGTCCCTCCCAGTCCATACTAGGAATATCCCAGTCCCTCCCAGTCCATACTGGGAGCCCCAAACCCCTCCCAGTCCGTCCCAGTCCATACTGGGAGACTCAAACTCACTCCCAGTCCCTTCCAGTCCATACTGGGAACTTCCCAGTCTCTCCCAGTCCATACTGGGAACCCCAGTCTCCCTCCCAGTCCCTCCCAGTTCATACTGGGAACCCCAAACTCCTTCCCAGTCCCTCCCAGTCCATACTGGGAGCCCCAGTCTCCCTCCCAGTCCCTCCCAGTGCACACCGGAGCCCCCCCAGTACCGGCCGTGGTTTATTGGCGATTCCGGCACCTCCGGGACCCCCCCCGGGCAATAAATAACGGGGGGGGGGGGGGGAGGGGAGAAGGCACCCGGGGGGGGCAGGAACTGGTTTGTACTGGTCCATACTGGGAGAAGGGCTGTGGGCATCAGCACAGCGCCGCGGGAGCACCCTACCGGTCCATACTGGTCTGTACTGGTCCGTACTGGGAGCACGCAAGGCCACGCGGGTGAGGAGAGCTCCGGACTGGTTTGTACTGGTTTGTACTGGTCCGTACTGGTCCGCGCTGGGAGGACCCAAGGCCACGCCGGTGAAGAGCTCCCAGTCTGGCTGCCAAACTGGTCCATACTGGTCCATACTGGGATGGCTGAAGGCCATGGCAAGGCACTGGTCCGTACTGGTCCATACTGGGCCGTACTGGTCCGTACTGGTCCGTACTGGTCCAGCACAAGGCGATGCATGTGGGGGGCTCCCAGTTGGGCTCCCAGCCCTTTCCTGCTCCATACTGGTCCATACTGGTTTGTACTGGTCCGGCCCAAGGCAATGCAAATCCAGGAGTTCCCAGGCGAGCGGTTGGTACTGGTTCATACTGGTTTGTACTGGGACGTCCCACGGTGACGCAGAACCCAGCAGGGGCTGTACTGGTTTATACTGGTTTATACTGGTTTGTACTGGGACGTCCCACGGTGGCGCAGAACCCAGCAGGGAGGCACTGGGCTGTACTGGTTTGTACTGGTTTGTACTGGGATGTCCCACGGTCCAGCAGGGGTTGTACTGGTTTATACTGGTTTGTACTGGGACGTCCCACGATGACGCAGAACCCAGCAGGGGCTGTACTGGTTTGTACTGGTTTGTACTGGGACGTCCCACGGTGACGCAGAACCCAGCAGGGAGGCACTGGGCTGTACTGGTTTGTACTGGTTTGTACTGGGAGGGCTCTCTGGGGGGGTCATGGGGAGGTCTGGGGGTCCCTGATGACCCCAGGGTGGCCTTGGGGACCTTGGGGACCTTTGGTGGCCTTGGAGACCCCATGGTGGCTTTGAGGACCTCATGGTGGCCTTGGGGACCTTTGGTGGCTTTGAGGACCTTTGGTGGCCCTGGTGTCCCCATGGTGGCCCTGGTGTCCCCAGAAGGTGCCCACAGTGTCCTGCCGACCCCCGTGGTGACCCCACGGTGACGTTTTGTGGTGGCCCCAGGTTGTCCCACAGACCCGGGCAGCGACCAAAGGGTGCCCAGGGTGACCTCAGGACCTCCTGGAGATGTTCCATGGGGTCACCACAGCATCCTACAAACCCTTGGGAGCCCCTCACGATGACCTCAGCACCTCCTGGAGATGTTCTGAGATGTTCCATGGGGTCACCACCTTGCCCTACAGACCTCCAGTGACTTTGGAGCCCCTTGTGACGCCCTCAGCACCTCCTGGCGATGTTCTGAGATGTTCTATGGGGTCACCATGTTCTCCTACACACCTCCAATGACTTTGGAGCCCCTCATGACAACCTCAGAACCTCTCTGAGATATTCTATGGGGTCACCACCTTGTCCTACAAACCCTTGGGAGCCCCTCACGATGACCTCAGCACCTTCTGGAGATGTTCTGAGATGTTCTATGGGGTCACCATGTTCTCCTACAGACCTCCAGTGACTTTGGAGCCCCTCATGACAACCTCAGAACCTCTTTGAGATGTTCTGAGATGTTCTATGGGGTCACCATGTTCTCCTACAGACCTCCAATGACTTTGGAGCCCCTCACAATAACCTCAATCCAATTCTGAGATGTTCTATGGGGTCACCATGTTCTCCTACAGACCTCCAGTGACTTTGAAGCCCCTTATGACAACCTCAGTCCAACTCTGAGATGTTCTATGGGGTCACCATGTTCTCCTACAGACCTCCAGTGACTTTGGAGCCCCTCATGACAACCTCAGAACCTCTTTGAGATGTTCTGAGATGTTTTACGGGGTCACCATATTCTCCTACAGACTTTGGAACCCCGCACAATGACCTCAGTCCAACTCTGAGATGTTTTATGGAGTCATCACCTTGTCCTACAGACCGACAGTGACTTTGGGGCCCCGCACGATGACCTCAGTCCAACTCTGAGATGTTTTATGGAGTCACCACAGTGTCCTACAGACCTGCAGTGACTTTGGAACCCCTCACAATAACCTCAATCCAATTCTGAGATGTTCTATGGGGTCACCACCTTGTCCTACAGACCTCCAGTGACTTTGGAGCCCCTCACGATGACCTCAGTCCAACTCTGAGATGTTCTATGGGGTCACCATGTTCTCCTATAGACCTCCAATGACTTTGGAACTCCTCACAATAACCTCAATCCAATTCTGAGATGTTCTATGGGGTCACCATGTTCTCCTACAGACCTCCAGTGACTTTGGAACCCCTCACAATAACCTCAGTCCAACTCTGAGATGTTCTATGGGGTCACCATGCTGTCCTACAGAACCTCTTTGAGATGTTCTGAGATGTTCTATGGGGTCACCATGTTCTCCTATAGACCTCCAGTGACTTTGGAGCCCCCCATGATGACCTCAGCCCAACTCTGAGATGTTCTATGGAGTCACCATGTTCTCCTACACACCTCCACTGACTTTGCAGCCCCTTGCGACGCCCTCAGCACCTCCTCCAGACGTTCTCCGACGTTCCACCACCCCATCCCTACGCCGCCCTCACCTCTCCCCCCCCCCTTCCCTCCCCTCCGCCATCTCCTCCACCTCCCTCCGCCGCGTCCCCCTTACCCCGAGGGAGGTCCCCCCGCCGCAGGAGGTCCCCCCGCCGCAGGAGGTCCCCCCGGCGGCGCGGCGGCGCCCCAGCCCTCCAGGTACCGGGCGAAGAGCGCCTTGGCGCGGCGCAGGACGCGGGGCAGGTGGTGGCGGCGCACCAGGCGGTCGAAGTGCATGGCCACCTCGTTGTAGTCGCCGCCGCGCGCCATCACGGCCTCGCGCTGCTCCAGCAGCATGGCCAGGCACACGAAGAGCAGGAAGGGGTTCCCCTGGCCCAGCTCTTCTGGAGGCGGCAGAGGAGCGCCGTCGTCCTCCACCGTCACCTCCTCGTCCGAGGAGGAGGAGGAGGAGGAGGAGCGTGAGGAGCACGAGGAGGAGGAGGTGGTGGAAGGGTCTTCCCAAGCCCAGCGGCCGCCCCAAGGGTCGTCGGGGGTGGTGGGGTGGTGGCGGGTGGAGCTGGGGGGGTGGTGGGCGTCGGGGAGGTCGTGGTGGGCGTGGTGGGCGCGGTCGTGGTCGTCCTTGGGGTGGTGGTGGCTGCGCTTGAGGTCGTCGTGGGTGTCCTTGGGGTCGTGGATGTCCTTGGGGTCATGGTGGTCGTGTTTGAGGTCATCATGGCCATGGCTGGGGTCATCACGTCCTTCCTTGGGGTCACCACGTCCTTCCTTGGGGTCATCGTGGCCACGTTTGAGGTCATTGTGACCATGTCTGAGGTCACCACGTCCTTCCTTGGGGTCATCATGGCCACGTTTGAGGGCATCACGTCCTTCCTTGAGATCTTCGTGGCTGTGGCTGGGGTCATCACGTCCTTCCTTGGGGTCACCACGTCCTTCCTTGGGGTCATCGTGGCCATGTCTGAGGTCACCACGTCCTTCCTTGGGGTCATCGTGGCCATGGCTGGGGTCACCACGTCCTTCCTTGGGGTCATCATGGCCATGTTTGAGGTCATTGTGGCCATGTCTGAAGTCATCACGTCCTTCCTTGAGATCTTCGTGGCCATGGCTGGGGTCACCACGTCCTTCCTTGGGGTCATCGTGGCCATGTCTGAGGTCATCATGGCCGTGGCTGAGGTCACCACATCCTTCCTTGAGGTCACCATGGCTGTGTCTGGGGTCACCACGTCCTTCCTTGAGATCTTCGTGGCCATGTCTGAGGTCACCACGTCCTTCCTTGGGGTCATCATGGCCATGTCTGGAGTCGCGGTGGCCATCTTTGAAGCCATGGTGGCCCTCCCTGGGGTCATCACAGCCATCCCTGGAGTCCTGGTGGCCATCCCTGGAGTCCTGGTGGCCACGCTTGGGGTCGCTGTGGCCTTCTCCAAAGCCGCGTCCTTCTCCGAGATCGTCCTGAACCTTGAGGCCGTCACGGTTCATCTCGGGGTCATCTCCTCCTTCTCTTGGGTCATCAAACCCCTCTCTGGGGTCACCTCGTCCTTTTCTGAGGTCACCTCGTCCTTCTCTTGGGTCGTGTCCCTCTCTGGGGCCACCCTGTCCCTTTTTGGGGTCTTCTGCCGCCCCCCAGCAGAGGCTGTGGGGTCTCTGCTCCATCTCCAGGGCGTCGGTGCCCTCCTCCACCTTCCTGGGGCCACCTGGCTCCGAGTCCTTGGAACCCTCTGAGGCTCCTCCAGCACCCCTGGGACCTCTCCCTTGGACCTTCCTGGAGCTCTTGTGACCTTTGGGGACATCTCTGGAGCTCTTGTGACCTTTGGAATCATCTCTGGAGCTCTTGTGACCTTTGGAATCGTCTCTGGAGATCTTGTGACCTTTGGGGACATCGCTGGAGCTCTCAAGACCTTCCTGGATGTTCTTAGAGCTCTTGGGACTCTCCTGGCTGTCCCTGGGACCATCAGGGACATCGCTGGAGCTCTTGGGACCCTCCTGGATGGTCCTGGAACCTTCTAGAACATCGCTAAAGCTCTTGGGACTCTCGAGGACCTCGATGGAAGTCTTGGGGCTGTTGGAGACATCTCCAGAGCTCCTGGAACTCTCTGGGCTGTCACTGGAAGTCTTGAGAGCCCCAGGGCTACCACTGGAGCTCGTGGGACCTTCTGGGCCATCGCTGGAGCTCGTGGGACCACCTGGATCATCACTGGAGCTCTTGGGACCATTGAGGACATCACTGGAGCTCTTGGAACCACCAGGGACGTCACTGGAGCTCTTGGGACCACCGAGGACATCGCTGGAGCTTGCGGGACCACCTGAGACTTCACTGGAACTTGTGGAACCACCTGGGCCATCACTGGAGCTCTTGGCACCATTGAGGACATCACTGGAGCTCTTGGGACCACCGAGGACATCGCTGGAGCTCGTGGGACCACCTGGATCATCACTGGAGCTCTTGGGACCACCGAGGACATCGCTGGAGCTCGTGGGACCACCTGGATCATCACTGGAGCTCTTAGAACAACCTGGGACTTCACTGGAGCTCTTTGAACCACCTGGGACTTCACTGGAGCTCTTGGCACCACCTGGGCCATCACTGGAGCTCTTGGGACCATTGAGGACGTCACTGGAGCTCTTTGAACCACCAGGGACGTCACTGGAGCTCTTGGGACCACCTGGGCCATCACTGGAGCTCTTGGGACCACCTGGATCATCACTGGAGCTCTTGGAACCACCGAGGATGTCACTGGAGCTCTTGGGACCACTGAGGATGTCACTGGAGCTCTTGGCACCATTGAGGACATCACTGGAGCTCTTGGAACCACCTGGGCCATCATTGGAGCTCTTGGGACCATTGAGGACATCACTGGAGCTCGTGGGACCACCAGGGACGTCACTGGAGCTCGTGGCACCACCTGGACCATCACTGGAGCTCTCGACACCCTCAGGTCCATCACAGGAACCCTTGAGAGCCCCAAAACCACCGCCAGCACCTTCTCCTCCACCTTCCTCCTCCTCCTCCTCCTCCTCCTCCACCTTCCTCCTCCTCCTCCTCCTCCTCCTGCGGGGCGGCCTCGGCCGCAGCCCCCGCCGCTCCCTCAGCGCCCGCCCGGCCCCGCGGGCGCCCAGGGGGGCCCCGAGCAGGGGGACGCCCTCGGGGGGCGGCGGCGGCGCCGGCGGCAGCGAGCTCCAGGTGACCTCCAGCACCTTGAGCGCGTCCTCGAAGGCGAACTCGCGCTTGAGCTCCAGCAGCAGCCAGCGGTAGCAGAAGAGCAGGTCGTGGGCGCCGCGCGCCGCCAGGAAGGCCCAGAAGGGCGGGTCGGCGCGGCGCAGCAGCCGGCGCAGGTGGCCGAAGGCGCGCGCCAGCCCGCGGGCCGCCGGGGCGGAAGCGCGGCGCCAGGCGGCGCATCAGCGCGCAGAAGCACAGGAAGGCCTGCGCCTCGTCGTCCAGCACGGCCAGCAGCGGCGCCGCCACGTCCGACATGCCCTGGCAGTAGGAGAGGCGCGGGTGGCCCAGCGCGAAGGTGGTGAGCAGCGCCTGCAGCGCCGCCAGGTGCGGGTGCCCCTCCTCGGGGCCGCCGAAGTAGGGGTGGGCGCGGTCGGTGCGCACCACGTCCTTGCGCACGGCGGCCGCCACCTGCGCCAGCTCGGCCGGGGCGGCGCGGGCGGCCAGCGCCACCTTCAGCGCCGAGTACTCGGCCGCCTTGAGGCGCAGGTGGGACAGGCGCTCCTGGCCCGTGAGGCCGGCGGGGAACACGTTCAGCAGGTAACGCCACACCACCTGTAGAAGGGAATGAGACAGGTGAGATCATGGACAGGTTCAGCAGGTAACGCCAGACCACCTGTGTGGGGAGATATGGACAGGTGAGGTCATGGACAGGTTCAGCAGGTAACGCCAGACCACCTGTAAGTGGAGATATGGACAGGTGAGAGCAGGAACGCGTTCAGCAGGTAACGCCACACCACCTGTGTGGGGGAACGGGACAGGTGAGAACAGGGACAGGTTCAGCAGGTAACGCCAGACCACCTGTACGGGGGCAAAATGGGACAAGTGAGAGCGGGGACACGTTCAGCAGGTAACGCCAGACCACCTGTGGGGGGAGATATGGACAGGTGAGAGCGGGGACAGGTTCTGCAGGTAATGCCAGACCACATGTAAGTGGAGATATCGACAGGTGAGAGCGGGGACAGGTTCTGCAGGTAACGCCACACCACCTGTATGGGGGGGAGATATGGACAGGTGAGAGCGGGGACACGTTCAGCAGGTAACGCCAGACCACCTGTGGGGGGGGAGATATGGACAGGTGAGAGCGGGGACAGGTTCAGCAGGTAACGCCAAACCACCTGTACAGGGGCAAAATGGGGACAGGTGAGAGCAGGAACACGTTCAGCAGGTAATGCCAGACCACCTGTGTGAGGAGAGATATGGACAGGTGAGGTCAGGGGCACGTTCAGCAGGTAACGCCAGACCACCTGTAAGTGGAGATACGGACAGGTGAGAGCAGGAACGCGTTCAGCAGGTAACGCCAGACCACCTGTGTGGGGGAATGGGACAGGTGAGAGCAGGGACAGGTTCAGCAGGTAACGCCAGACCACCTGTGGGGGGGGGATATGGACAGGTGAGAGCAGGAACGCGTTCAGCAGGTAACGCCATATTATCTGTAAGTGGAGATATGGATATGTGAGAGCAGGGACACTTTCTGCAGGTAACGCCAGACCACCTGTGGGGGGAGATATGGACAGGTGAGAGCAGGGACAGGTTCAGCAGGTAACACCAGACCACCTGTAGAAGGGAATGAGACAGGTGAGATCATGGACAGGTTCAGCAGGTAACGCCAGACCACCTGTGTGTGGAGATACGGACAGGTGAGAGCAGGTAACGCCAGACCACCTGTGGGGGGAGATATGGACAGGTGAGAGCAGGTAACGCCAGACCACCTGCAAGTGGAGATATGGACAGGTGAGAGCAGGGACACTTTCAGCAGGTAACACCAGACTATCTGTAAGTGAAAATATGGACAGGTGAGAGCAAGGACAGGTTCAGCAGTTAACGCCAGACCACCTGTGTGTGGAGATATGGACAGGTGAGGTCATGGACAGGTTCAGCAGGTAACGCCAGACCACCTGTGGGGGGAGATATGGACAGGTGAGAGCAGGGACACGTTCAGCAGGTAACGTCAGACCACCTGTGGGGGGGCAAAATGGGACAGGTGAGGTCAGGAACGCGTTCAGCAGGTAACGCCAGACCACCTGTGTGTGGAGATATGGACAGGTGAGGTCAGGGACACGTTCAGCAGGTAACGCCAGACCACCTGTGGGGGGAGATATGGACAGGTGAGGTCATGGACAGTTTCAGCAGGTAACGCCAGACCACCTGTACGGGGGCAAAATGGGACAGGTGAGAGCAGGGACAGGTTCAGCAGGTAACACCAGACCACCTGTACGGGGGCAAAATGGGACAGGTGAGAGCGGGGACACGTTCAGCAGGTAAAGCCACACCACCTGTATGGGGGGGAGATATGGACAGGTGAGAGCAGGGACACTTTCAGCAGGTAACGCCAGACCACCTGTACGGAGGCAAAATGGGACAGGTGAGAGTGGGGACACGTTCAGCAGGTAACCACACCACCTGTGGGGGGGGAGATATGGACAGGTGAGAGTGGGGACAGGTTCTGCAGGTAACGCCAGACCACCTGTATGGGGGAACGGGACAGGTGAGAACAGGGACAGGTTCAGCAGGTAACACCACATCACCTGTAAGTGGAGATGTGGACAGGTGAGAGCAGGGACAGGTTCAGCAGGTAACGCCAGACTACCTGTGTGGAGGGGAATGGGACAGGTGAGAGCAGGGACACTTTCTGCAGGTAACGCCAGACCACCTGTAAGAGGAGATGTGGACAGGTGAGGTCATGGACAGGTTCAGCAGGTAACACACCACCTGTACAGGGGCAAAATGGGACAGGTGAGATCATGGACAGGTTCAGCAGGTAACACCAACAGGCGAACACAGGAACACATTCAGCAGGTAACACCACACCACCTGTACGGGGGGGATGGGACAGGTGAGAGCAGGGACACGTTCAGCAGGTAACCACACCACCTGTACAGAAGCAAAATGGGACAGGTAAGGTCAGGAACACGTTCAGCAGGTAACGCCAGACCACCTGCAGAAAGGAATGAGACAGGTGAGGGATCAGGGACAGGTTCAACAGGTAACACCAACAGGCGAACACAGGAACACGTTCAGCAGGTGTTCACACCACCTGTATGTTGGGGAATAGGACAGGTGACGGCACAGACAAGTTCAGCAGGTAACACCGCCTGTACAGGGAAGAACGGGGACAGGTGAGGGATGAGGGACAGGTACAGCACCCAACGCCACCTGTATGGGAGGAAATGGGGTCAGGGACAGCAGGAACTCTCAGGTGTTGGCCAGGATGGATCTGAGGATCCCCAGGTATGACTAAGGTGACACCAGAACACCTCAGGTGTCATTGAGATGCAACCACAACCTCCAGCTGAGCCTCAGGAAGGTCAGAGAACTCCCCAAGGTGCGTCTCAGAGAACCCCCAGGTGTGTCCCAGGTGTGACCACAACCCCCAGGTGTGATCAGAACCCTTCCCAGATGTGCCCAGATGTGATAACAACCCCCAGGTGTGACCACACCCCCCAGGTGTGTCCCAGATGTGATAACAACCCCCAGGTGTGATCAGAACCCTTCCCAGGTGTGTCCCAGATGTGATAACAACCCCCAGGAGTAATCAGAACCCTTCCCAGATGTGATAACAACCCCCAGGTGTGACCACACCCCCCAGGTGTGTCCCAGATGTGATAACAACCCCCAGGTGTGATCAGAACCCTTCCCAGGTGTGTCCCAGATGTGATAACAACCCCCAGGTGTGACCACACCCCCCAGGCGTGTCCCAGATGCGACAACAACCCTCAGGTGTGACCACACCCCCCAGGTGTGTCCCAGATGTGACAACAACCCTCAGGTGTGATCAGAACCATTCCCAGGTGTGTCCCAGATGTGACAACAACCCCCAGGTGTGACCACACCCCCCAGGTGTGTCCCAGATGTGATAACAACCCCCAGGTGTGATCAGAACCCTTCCCAGGTGTGTCCCAGATGTAACAACAACCCCCAGGTGTGACCACACCCCCCCAGGCGTGCCCCAGGTGTGACCACACCCCCCCAGGCGTGTCCCAGGTGCGTCTCTGCGCCCTCACCTTGCGCAGGCCGGGCTCGACGCCGCCGTGGAAGACGTGCAGCCGCAGCTCCTGGGGCCGCAGCAGGCGCCCACCTGGGCCCAGGTACGACCTCAGGTCGGCGTCGCCGAGGGGGGCGCAGGGCGGGGGCGGGGGCGGGGGCGGGGACGCGGCCGGGGTCCCCTCGGGCCACGCCAGGGCCGCCTGCGCCCGCGCCAGCGTCCGGCCCACCTGCGGGAACGGCACAGGTGACGCCGGGAGCGCGCCGGGACGCCCCGAGAGGGGCTCGCCGGGAGCTTGCGGCGGGTCGGGGCGTTCCAGGTGTGCCTCACCTGCGCCAGGCGTGCCTCACCTGCGCCAGCAGAGCCTGGGTGAAGGGCAAGGCCGCCGCCAGCAGCGAGCGGCGCTCGGGGACCGGCTCGGCCGCCGCCACCTCGCGCGGGCTGATGATGTCCCAGTCCTCCAGCAGCGGGCCTGGGGACAGCACACCTGAGCCTCAGGTACCTGGGAGCCCCAGCTCGCACACCTGAGCACCCCCTGACACCCAGCCCAGGCCACCAAGTGTCCCCAGATGTGTCCTGTCCCACCCAGGCGTGACTCGCTCCGCCCAGGTGTGTGCAGGTAAGGTTGTGACTGCCCCAGGTACGCCTCAGGTGTATTCCAGATGTGTCCTCACCACCCAGGTGTGTTCCAGGTGTTCTGTAGGTGTGGCACAGGTGATTTCTCCCGCCTAGGGGTGTCTCAGGTGTGTCCCAGGTGTGTCTCCACACCCCCAGGTGTGTCCCAGGTGTGTCTCCACACCCCCAGGTGTATCCCAGGTGTGTCCCAGGTGTGTCTCCACACCCCCAGGTGTGTCCCAGGTGTGTCTCCACACCCCCAGGTGTGTCCCAGGTGTGTCTCCACACTCCCAGGTGTGTCCCAGGTGTGTCTCCACACCCCCAGGTGTGTCCCAGGTGTGTCTCCACACCCCCAGGTGTGTCCCAGGTGTGTCCCAGGTGTGTCTCCACACTCCCAGGTGTGTCCCAGGTGTGTCTCTGCCCACCCAGATGTGTCCCAGGTGTGTCCCAGGTGTGTCTCCACACCCCCAGGTGTGTCCCAGGTGTGTCTCCACACCCCCAGGTGTGTCCCAGGTATATCCCAGGTGTATCTCCGCCCACCCAGGTGTATCCCAGGTGTGTCCCAGGTGTGTCTCTACCCACCCAGGTGTATCCCAGGTGTGTCCCAGATGTGTCTCCACACCCCCAGGTGTATCCCAGGTGTGTCCCAGGTGTGTCTCCACACTCCCAGGTGTATCCCAGGTGTATCCCAGCTAGGTCTCCACCCCCCACGTGTATCCCAGGAGTGTTTCCAACCCCCAGGTCCATCCCAGGTGTGACTTCACCCTCCCAGGTATATCCCAGGTGTATCTCCACCCACCCAGGTGTATCCCAAGTATGTCCCAGGTGGGTTGCCACCCACCCAGGTGTATCCCAGGTGTATCTCCACCCCCCCAGGTGTATCCCAGGTATGTCCCAGGTGTGTTGCCACCCCCCCCCAGGTGTATCCCAGGTGCGTCTCCACCCACCCAGGTGTATCCCAGGTATGTCCTAGGTGTGTTGCCACCCCCACAGGTGTATCCCAGGTGTATCTCCACCCCCAGGTGTATCCCAGCCACGTCACTCACTGTCAGGGGGGTTCCTCACGTCCAGGCGCAGCCTCAGCGTGGGCCGGGCGCAGTTGAAGGCGTTGGCCAGGTCGCCATCGCTCAGCAGAGGCACAAAGGTGTCCTGGCCCTGCCCGTCCCGCGCCGCAAAGCTCAGAACGAAGCTTTTCTTCCTGAGGGGACACGGGTGAGCTCACCTGGGGGCTCTGGGGGGTGCCAGGGGTGCCCAGAGTGGGGAACCGGGGGGTCCCAGGGGTGCCCAGAGAGGGGGGAACCGGTGGGGTCCCGCTCACCCCTGCAGGTCGAAGGCCCGGGCCAGAATGTGCTGCAGGACGTCCAGTGATGTGATCTGCGGGTCCACGGCGAATGAGCGGAACTCGGGCGGCTGCTGCCCCTCGTTCTTCTGTGGGAGGAGCGTCAGGGGATCCCGGGGAGGTCTCGGAGGGTCCCGGGTGATCCCAGAAGGTCCCGGAGCCCCCCCGGCCCCTCACGGCGATCCAACATGGCGGCACAGCACCGTCCCCACGGCAGCGCCGCACGCCTCCCGCAACGCTGATTGGCTGCCGCCCCCCCCACGTGACCCAAAAGGCGGGAAATTTTCCCGCCTCCGGCAACGCTCCCGCCAAGCTGATTGGCTGCCGGATGGCGCGTGACTCCACCCCTTGACCGCGCCCACGCGAGGCCCCGCCCATGTTGTCACCCCGCCCCTTACCTTGACGCGCACGCGCACAACCTCGCACTCCTCCTCCAGCGCGGCCCCGCCCCCGCCCCCCGGCGAGGCCCCGCCCCCCGTCGTCGCCGCCATGTTGGGGCGGGGTCTCGGTGGGGGTTGGGGGTTCCGGGGGGGTTTCGCCGCCGCCGCCGCCCCCCCCGAGCCGGGGAAGCGGGGGGGCTGGTGTTACGTCACCGTGCTGACGTCACGCCGCGCCCCCCGGTCGGACGGTGCGCAGTTCTGGGGGGGGGGATCCGGAGCCGCGCCGCGCCCGTGCCCGTCCTGCGGCCGTGGCCGCGGCAACAACATCCGGGGCAGCTGGCGGAAGTGACGTCACGGGGCGGGCTCGGCGGAGTTCGTTCCTTTCATGACGTCAACGACTCCTCCCACCCTTTCCCAACGCAGCAAAATGACGTCACAGGCAGCGATTCACATCGGGTTTATTGGGGGGGAGAGGGGGGCGCATGCGGGACCCCCTTAAACGGGCAACGCCAGAGGGGGGACCACGTCGTTCTTAAAGGGGCAACGCCGCGGTGGGAACAGCCCTCGCTCTTAAAGGGACAACGCCCTCCACGGAGTCCCGCCCACCCTTAAAGGGGCAACGCCACGTAAAGAACCGTCCGGCCTTAAAGGAGTAATGCCGGTAGGGCCCACCGCGTCCTTAAAGGGGCAACGCCTCCCCCGCAGCAGCGCCCCATCCTGGGGGCGGAGCCTACGGGGGGGGCAGGGGGCGAGGCCCCGCCCACCAGGAGAGGCCCCGCCCCTCACGGGGGTCCCTGGGGGGTCGCCTGTTCCTTCCTGAGCTGCGCCAGCTCCTGGGACAGCGACTCCAGGTCCTGGAAAGGGGAGAGTGAAGGGGGGAAGAGACCACGCCCCACTGCGTGAGGCCACGCCCTCAGAGCGGCCACACCCTTGTCCTGGCCACGCCCACAGCTGAAAGCCCCACGTTTACTTTAAACCCATTTAATGACCATAAACTCAGTGATGTCACACATTATGCCACACCCCCAAATTTAAACCACACCCCTTTTGAGCCCCACCCCTTTCCTATAAACCACACCCCCATAAGGCACACCCTCCCCCTTTAGCCACACCCCATTCAGAGACCACACCCATTGCAATAAACCACGCTCTGTCAAGAGGCTCCGCCCCTTTCTAAAAAGCCACGGCTGCCTTTAGGCCACGCCCCCTTTGGCCCCGCCCCCTCACCTGTGCCAGGTGCAGGTTCTTGGTCAGCTGCTCCTCCAGGAGGTTCTGCAGCTTCTTGTTCATCTCCCGCAGCCCCTCCTCACCTGGGCCCGGCCCCGCCCCCGCCCCGCGCCGGGCGGGACCCGCGGCCTCTGCGGAGACAGGTGAGAGAGACAGGTGAGGGACAGGTGAGGGACAGGTGAGAGGGACAGGTGAGGGACAGGTGAGAGTGGGACAGGTGAGAGTGGGACAGGTGAGAGTGGGACAGGTGAGAGTGGGACAGGTGAGAGGGGACAGGTGAGAGTGGGACAGGTGAGAGTGGGACAGGTGAGAGTGGGACAGGTGAGGGATAGAGGTAAGATGGGGAAAGGTGAGGGACAAGTGAACCTGGGACAGGTGAGGGACAGAGACAGGTGAGGGACAGGTGAGACTGGGACAGGTGAGAGTGGGACAGGTGAGGGGACAGGTGAGAAGGATCAGATGCTTGGGGTGAGGGTGGAACAGGTGAGCTGACAGGTGGCAGGGGTGCCAGGTGAGGGTACAGGTGAAAGGAGTGGCAGGTGAGGCCCAGGTGTGGGTACAGGTGAGAGGGGACAGGTGAGAGGGACAGGTGAGAGGGACAGGTGAGGGGGACAGGTGAGGGACAGGTGAGGGACAGGTGAGAGTGGGACAGGTGAGGGACAGGTGAGAGTGGGACAGGTGAGGGACAGGTGAGAGGGGACAGGTGAGAGGGACAGGTGAGGGACAGGTGAGAGGGGACAGGTGAGGGACAGGTGAGAGGGGACAGGTGAGGGACAGGTGAGGGACAGGTGAGAGGGGACAGGTGAGAGGGGACAGGTGAGAGGGGACAGGTGAGAGGGGACAGGTGAGGGACAGGTGAGAGGGACAGGTGAGAGGGGACAGGTGAGAGGGGACAGGTGAGAGGGGACAGGTGAGGGACAGGTGAGGGACGGGTGAGGGACAGGTGAGAGTGGGACAGGTGAGGGACAGGTGAGAGGGGACAGGTGAGGGACAGGTGAGAGGGGACAGGTGAGGGACAGGTGAGGGACAGGTGAGAGGGACAGGTGAGGGACAGGTGAGAGAGGGACAGGTGAGGGACGGGTGAGAGTGGGACACGTGAGGAGGGGACAGAACAGGTGAGACTGGGACAGGTGAGAAGGATCAGACGCTTGGGGACAGCTGAGGGTGGGACAGGTGAGCTGACAGGTGGCAGGGGTGCCAGGTGAGGGTACAGGTGAAAGGAGTGGCAGGTGAGGCCCAGGTGTAACAGGTGTGGGTACAGGTGAAGGACAGGTGGCACAGGTGAGGAACAGGTGAGGAACAGGTGGGTGCAGGTGCCGCAGGTGCCGGGTGAGCCAAGGTGTAACAGGTGACGCTCAGGTGTAACAGGTACAGGTGAGCCCAGGTGTAACAGATACGGGTACAGGTGAGGCCCAGGTGGAACAGGTGAGGGACAGGTGTCACAGGTGTGGGTACAGGTGAAGGACAGGTGGCACAGGTGAGGAACAGGTGAGGGACAGCTGGGTGCAGGTGCTGCAGGTGCCGGGTGAGCCAAGGTGTAACAGGTGAGGGACAGGTGGAACAGATATGGGTACAGGTGAGGCCCAGCTGTCCCAGGTGAGGCCCAGGTGTAACAGGTGAGGCCCAGGTGTCCCAGGTGTCCCAGGTGAGCCCCAGCTGTCCCAGCTGTCCCAGGTGTGTCCCAGCTGTCCCAGCTGTCCCAGCTGTCCCAGGTGAGGCCCAGGTGTCCCAGCTGTCCCAGGTGTCCCAGGTGAGCCCCAGCTGTCCCAGCTGTCCCAGGTGTGTCCCAGGTGAGCCCCAGCTGTCCCAGGTGTCCCAGGTGTCCCAGGTGAGCCCAGCTGTCCCAGGTGTGCCCCAGGTGTCCCAGCTGTCCCAGCTGTCCCAGGTGAGCCCCAGGTGTCCCAGGTGAGCCCAGGTGTCCCAGGTGAGCCCCAGCTGTCCCAGCTGTCCCAGGTGTCCCAGGTGAGCCCAGCTGTCCCAGGTGAGCCCAGGTGAGGCCCAGGTGTCCCAGGTGAGCCCCAGCTGTCCCAGCTGTCCCAGGTGTCCCAGGTGAGCCCAGCTGTCCCAGGTGAGCCCAGCTGTCCCAGCTGTCCCAGGTGAGCCCCAGCTGTCCCAGCTGTCCCAGCTATCCCAGGTGTCCCAGGTGTCCCAGCTGTCCCAGGTGAGCCCAGGTGTCCCAGGTGAGGCCCAGGTGAGCCCCAGCTGTCCCAGGTGAGCCCAGGTGTCCCAGCTGTCCCAGGTGTCCCAGGTGAGGCCCAGGTGTCCCAGGTGTCCCAGGTGTCCCAGGTGAGCCCAGGTGTCCCAGGTGTCCCTCACAGGTGCCAGGTGTCCCAGGTGTCCCTCACCGGTGCGGCTGTCCCTGACGAAGCTCTGGATGATGGCGCTCTTCCTGCACAGATCCTCGGCCATGGACGCGCTCGACACCTCCAGGTGCCGCACCTGCCCGGGGAGCCGCAGGTGAGCTCGGGGTGCGACCCCCCCGCCCCTCCCAGTGCTCCCAGTGCCCCCCAGTCCCCTCCCAGTCCCTCCACTGCTCCCAGTGCTCCCAGTGCCCCCCAGCCCATCCCAGACTCTCCCAATCCCCTCCCAGTCCCTCCCAACACCCCTCAATCTCTCTCCCAGTCCTCCCCAGTCCCCTCCCAGTTCCTCCCAGTCCATCCCAGTACCCCCCAATCCCCTCCCAGTCTCCCCCAGTCTCCCCCTAGTCTGTCTCAGTCGCTCCCAGTTTATCCCAGTCCCTCCCAATCCCCTCCCAGTCCCCCGAACCCCATCCCAGTTGCCTTCCCAGTCTCTCCCAGTTCCCTCCCAATCCTCTCCCAGTTCCCTCCCAGTCCCTCCCAGTTCCCTTCCCAGTACTCCCAGTTCCCTCCAAGTCCCTCCCAGTTCCCTCCCAATGCTCCCAGTCCCCCCCAATCCCCTCCCAGTCCCTCCCAGTCCCCTCCCAGTCCCTCCCAGTCCCCCCAGTCCCCCATTGCCGGCACCTTCTCCTCCAGCAGCCAGCGCTCCTGCTGGCTCTGCGCCAGCCTCTGGAACAGCTCGGCCACCTCTGCCGGGGAGAGCCCCCCCCCGGCCGGGACCCCGCCCCCGCTGCCGCCCCCGGGGCTGCCCGAGCCCGACTGCGGGGGGCGGGGCCGGGGGCGGGGCCAGGGCCAGTCAGACCACGCCCCACAGAGCCCCGCCCAAACCATGGGGTTCGGTCATGAAGGGAAGGGGGGGAATGGCCACGCCCACATCGGGATGTGTCGCTGAACCACGCCCACATTGGGGCAGGCCACGCCCACAATAAGCCACGCCCAAATGGGTGTGGCCTAATTAGGCCACACCTCCAGTGGGCACACCCATTTAGGCCACGCCCCCAAACCACACCCTCTTAAGCCACACCCCCATTGGGTAACACCCATTTAAGCCACACCCCCAAACCACCCAACCCACCCCCTCTTAAGCCAAACCCCATTGGGTCACACCCATTTAAACCACGCCCCAAATTACCTGGGCACTAATTAAGCCACCCTCTTAAGCCACACCCCCATTGGGACACACCCATTTAAGCCACGCCCCAAATTAGCTGTGCACTAATTAAGCCACCCTCTTAAGCCACACCCCCATTGGGACACACCTGTTTAATCCACGTGCCCATCAAGCCACACCCAAAATAGCTGCGCCCTAATTAAGCCACGCCCATCCAGACACACCCTCTAAAGCCACACCCCCATTGGCTCACACCCATTTAAGCCACACCTCCAATGAGCTGTGCCCTCATTAAACCACGCCCACCCAGACACACCCATTTAAGCCACGCCCCAAATTAGTGGTGCCCCCATTAAACCACACCTAACCCAAGCCACACCCCCATTGGGTCACACACAAGCCACGCCCACAATAAGCCACACCAAAATGGGTGTCCTAATAAAGCCACACCTCCAATTAGCATGGAAGCCACACCCACAATTATTACCCCAATTAAGCCACGCCCTAAATAAGCCACGCCCACCTTACATAACAATCCTGATCCCCACCTTCTTAAGCCACACCCCCAACTTAACCACACTAAGCCACACCCACAATAAGCCACACCCCAAATGGGTGTCCTAATTAAGCCACACCCCTTAAAGCCATGGTCACACCCCCAATTAGCATGGAAGCCACACCCACAATTATTACCCCAATTAAGCCACGCCCACCTTACATAACAATCCTGATCCCCACCCTCTTAAGCCACACCCCCAACTTAACCACACTAAGCCACGCCCACAATAAGCCACACCCCAAATGGGTGTCCTAATTAAGCCACACCCCTTAAAGCCATGGTCACACCCCCAATTAGCATGGAAGCCACACCCACAATTACTACCCCAATTAAGCCACGCCCACCTTACATAACAATCCCGATCCACACCCTCTTAAGCCACACCCCCATTGGGTCACCCACAAGCCACGCCCACAATAAGCCACACCCCAAATGGGTGTCCCAATTAAGCCACACCCCCAATTAGCATGGAAGCCACACCCACAATTATTACCCCAATTAAGCCACGCCCACCTTACATAACAATCCCGATCCCCACCCTCTTAAGCCACACCCCCAACTTAACCACACTAAGCCACGCCCACAAAGCCACACCCACACAAACCACGCCCATTCCCAGCTTAGGCCCTCCTTTATCTGAGACCACACCCCCTTTTCTAGGCCACGCCCCATCCCTTATGCCCCGCCCTCTTCCCCGAGGCCACGCCCACCTTGGTGCTTCCGGGGGCGGAGCCGTCGCGGCCCAATGAGGACACGGAGCTGCTGTCCCCGCCCGGGCCCCGCCCAGGGGAGGAGCCTCCGTCCAACCCCAGCTCCTCCAGCCCTGAGGGGACCCCAAAATCTGTCAGGGACCCCAAAATGCACCTGGAGAACCCCATGATCCCACCAAGAACCCCAAAATCCATCAGGGACCCCAAAATGGACCTGGCAACCCCCAAAACCCCCCAAAAAACATCAGGGACTCCCCCCACCAAAATTTTGGGGCTCCCCCCATCCCAAACTGTGGGGTTCTCCCCCCTCCCCAATTTTGGGGTCCCCCCGTCCCCAAATCCCGGGATCCTCCCTCCCATTTTCGCAATTCTCCCCCGAAATTTCAGGGGGAGAATTTTGCTGATTCTCCCTCCAATTTTTGGTGTTTCTTCCCCAAATTTTGGCGTCACCCTCTCCCCAATTTTGGCGTCACCCTCTCCCCAATTTTGGGGTCACCCTCTCCCCAATTTTGGCGTCACCCTCTCCCCAATTTTGGGGTCCCCCTCTCCCCAATTTTGGGGTCCCCCCCTTGCCAAATCCCGGGATCCTCCCACCCATTTTCGCAATTCTCCCCGAAATTTCAGGCTTATCCTCCCCCAAATTTTGCTGATTCTCCCTCCAGTTTTTGGTGTTTCTTCCCCAAATTTTGGGGTCCCCCTCTCCCCAATTTTGGGGTTCCCCCCCTCCCCAAATTCCGAGATCCTCCCTCCCATTTTCGCAATTCTCCCCGAAATTTCAGTGTTACCCTGCCCCGAATTTTGCTGATTCTCCTTCCAATTTTTTGATGTTTCTTCCCCAAATTTTGGGGTCACCCTCTCCCCAATTTTGGGGTTCCCCCCCTTGCCAAATTCCGGGATCCTCCCTCCCATTTTCGCAATTCTCCCCGAAATTTGAGGGGGAGAATTTTGCTGACTCTCCCTCCAGTTTTTGGTGTTTCTTCCCCAAATTTCGGGGTCCCCCCCTCCCCAATTTCGGGGTCCCCCCTGACCCGAGCGGGCCCTGCTGGGCACCAGCAGCTCCTGCAGCCGCTCCTGCAGCCGCTCCCCCCGGCGCCGCTCCAGCTGCAGCTGCCTCCGAAGGTCCTTCAGCTAAAAAAGGGGAAAATTTAAATTTTGGGGTTTTTTGGGGATCTCTGGGGAACCCCCAAATCCCCGCGGGGCTCCCCGAAAGTTTCGGGGTGTCCCCAGAGCCCCCCCGGGGTCGCTCACGGCGGCGCTGCCTTTCTTCTCCAGGATGCGCTGCCCGTCCCGCACGTCCTTCAGCTCCTGCGGGGATTTTTTGGGGGGATTTTGGGATTTTTGGGTGATTTTGGGGGGTCCTGAGGGATTTTTGGGGGTCGTGAGGGGGATCTGGAGGGGTTTTAAAGGGATTTGGGGAGGATTTTTGGGGGTTACAAGGGGATTTAGGGGAGTTTTGGAGGGGTTTGGGGGGGATATTTCAGCTCCTGGGGGGATTTTTTGGGGGGATTTTGAGATTTTTGGGAGATTTTGGAGGGTCCTGAGGGATTTTGGGGGGTCGTGAGAGGGATCTGGAGGGGTTTTAAAGATTTGGGGGGATTTTTCGGGGTCACAGGGGGATTTGCAAGAGTTTTGGGGGGAATTTTTCAGCTCCTGAGGGGAATTTTTGGGGGTTTATGGGGATTTAGGGGGGTTTTGAGGGATTTTTGGGGGTCATGAGAGGGATTTTGAGGGGTCACAACTGGATTTGGGGGGATTTGGGAGAAATTTGGGGGTGTTTCTCAGCTCCTGGGGGGGTTTGGGTGATTTTGGGGCCGTTTTGGGGATTTTGTGGCCATTTTGGAGGATTTTTGGGCTGTTTTGGGGGATTTTGGGGCCATTTTAGGGGATTTTGGGGTCGTTTTTTGAGGATTTTGGGGCTGTTTGGGGGATTTTGGGGCCGTTTTGGGGGATTTTGGGGTCGTTTTTGAGGATTTTGGGGCCATTTTAGGGGATTTTGGGGCCGTTTTCGGGGATTTTGTGGCCGTTTTGGGGGATTTTGGGGCCGTTTTGGGGGATTTTGGGGTCCCACCTGTCTCAGGGCACGTCCCTCGGCCTCGTGCAGCTCCCGCAGCCGCTGCTCCTCCCCCAGCGCCGCCCGCAGCTGCCCCAGCTCCTCCTGGGGGACATTGGGGACATTTGGGGACATTTGGGGACATTTGGGGACATTGGGGGGGGACATTTTGGGGACATTTGGGGGACATTTTGGGGACATTTACCCCAAAATCTCCCCAAAAATTTACCCCAGATTCCCCCAAAATTCATCGCAAATCCCCCAATTCATCTCAAATCCCCCCAAATTTACCCCAAATCCCCCAAAATTCATCCCAAATCTCCCCAAATTTACCCCAAAATTCATCGCAAATCCCCCCAAATTTACCCCAAATCCCCCCAAATTTACCCCAAATCCCCCAAAATTTTTCCCAAATCCCCCAAAATTCATCCCAAATCCCCCAAAATTTTTCCCAAATCCCTCCAAATTTATCCCAAATCCCCCCAAAATTCACCCCAAATCCCCCAAAATTTCCCCCAAATCCCCCAAAATCCCCCCAAATTTACCCCAAATCCCCCCAAATTTACCTCAAATCCCCCAAAATCCCCCAAATCCCCCCAAATTTACCCCAAATCCCCCAAAATTCATCCCAAATTCCCCCCAAACCCCCCAAATTTCCCCTGACCTGGAGCTGCCCCCGCTGCTGCTCCTGCTCCTCCCGCAGCCGCTCCTGGGGGGTCACGGGGGGGGAATTTGGGGGGTCCCCAATGCTCGGGGGGGACCCCAAAAGTGGGGAGGGGTCTCGGGGGGGGGTTTGGGGTCACCTGGGCGGCCTCGGCCTCGTGCAGGCGCCGGCGCAGCTGCTCCCGCTCACCTGAGCACACCTGGCACCCCGAAACATCAATGGGCACCCCGAAATGTGAATGGGGACCTCAAAATGTGAATGGGGACCTCAAAATGTCAATGGGGACCCCAAAATATCAATGGGGAACCCAAAATGTCAATGGGGACCCCGAAATGTGAATGGGGAACCCAAAACGTCAATGGGGACCCCGAAATGTCAATGGGGACCCCAAAACGTCAATGGGGACCCCAAAATGTCAATGGGGAACCCAAAATGTGAATGGGCACCCCAAAATGTCAATGGGCACCCCGAAATGTGAATGGGCACCCCGAAATGTCAATGGGGACCCCAAAATATGAATGGGGATCCCAAAACGTCAATGGGGACACCAAAATCCCACCCAGGAACCCCAAAACCCACCAGGACCCCCAAAATGGGCACCCCAAAATGTGAATGGGGACCCCAAAACGTCAATGGGGACCCCCAAAATGTCCCTGGGGACCCCAAAATGTCAATGGGGACCCCCCAGAAACACACCCAGGAACCCCAAAATGTCCCTTGGGCACCCAAAAATGTCAATGGGCACCCCAAAACATCAATGGGCACCCCAAAATGTCAATGGGGAACCCAAAATGTCAATGGGAACCCCCAAAAAAACCCACCCAGAAACCCCCAAAACCCACCAGGACCCCCAAAATGGGCACCCCAAAATGTCCCTGGGGATCCCCAGGATGACCATGGGCACCCCAAAATATCAATGGGGACCCCAAAATATCAATGGGGACCCCCAAAAAAACCCACCCAGGAACCCCAAAATGTCAATGGGGACCCCCAAAATCCCACCCAGGAACCCCCAAAATATCAATGGGGACCCTCAAAAACCCACCCAGGAACTCCCAAAATGTCCCTTGGGCACCCCAAAATGTCCATGGGATCCCCAAAATGTCCATGGGGAACCCCCCCAAAAAAACCCTGGGACCCCCAAAATATCCAAGGGGATCCCCAAAATCCCACCCAGGAACCCCAAAATCCCACCAGGACCCCCAACCCCCCGTACCTGCAGTTCTCTCTCCAGGTTCTCCCTCTGGCTCCGGCCGTCCTGCAGCTCCCGGGCCTGGGCCTCGCTCAGCTCCCGCAGCCCCCGCTGCGCCTGCCCCAAAACACCCCAAAACTGGCCCATAAATACCCCAAAACACCCCAAAAACCAGCCCATAAATACCCCCAAAACCGGCCCATAAATACCCCCAAAACACCCCAAAAACAGCTCAAAAACTACCCCAAAACCAGCCCATAAATATCCCCAAAACACCCCAAAAACCACCCCAAAACCAGCCCATAAATACCCCCAAACACCCCAAAAACCACCCCAAAAACCACCCCAAAACCAGCCCAAAAACCACCCCAAAACCAGCCCATAAATACCCCAAAAACACCCCAAAACCAGCCCATAAATACCCCCAAAACACCCCAAACCACCCCAAAAAACACCCCATAAACCGTCCCAAAACCACCTCAGTAACACCCCATAAACCATCCCATAAACACTCCAAAAACCACCCCAAAAACACCCCGGGGTCACTGGGGGGTTCTGTAGGATCCTATGGGGTCCCTATAGGGTTCTATGGGGTCTCTATGGGATTTCTATGGGGTCCCTATGGGGTCCTTATGGGGTTCTATGGGGTTTTATGGGGTCCCTACTGGGTTCTATGGGGTCCCTATTGGGTTCTATGGGATTTCTATGGGGTCCCTATAGGGTCCTATGGGGTTCCTATAGGGTTCTATGAAGTCTCTATGGGATTTCTATAGGGTCCCTTTTGGGTTCTATGGGGTTTCTATGGGGTCCCTATGGGGTCCTTATGGGGTTCTATGGCGTTCTATGGGGTCCCTATAGGGTTCTATGGGGTTTCTATGGGGTCCCTATGGGGTTCTGTGGGGTTTTATGGCGTCTCTATGGGATTCTGTGTGGTCCCTATGAGATTTTATGGGGCTCTATGGGGTTCCTATGGGGTTCTATGGGGTCCCTATAGGGTTCTATGGGGTCTCTATGGGGTCTCTGGGGTCTGTGGGGTCTCTATGGGGTCTCTATGGGGTCCCTATGGGGTCTCTGGGGTCTCTATGGGGTCTATGGGGTCTCTGGGGTCTCTATGGGGTCTCTATGGGGTCTATGGGGTCTCTATGGGGTCTATGGGGTCTCCATGGGGTCCCTATGGGGTCTATGGGGTCTCCATGGGGTCTCTATGGGGTCTATGGGGTCTATGGGGTCTATGGGGTCTCTATGGGGTCTATGGGGTCTCTATGGGGTCTCTATGGGGTCTCCATAGGGTCTTTATGGGGTCTGTGGGGTCTCTATGGGGTCTGTAGGGTCTCTATGGGGTCTATGGGGTCTCTATGGGGTCTGTAGGGTCCCTAGGGGGTCTATGGGGTCTCTATGGGGTCTCTATGGGGTCTATGGGGTCTATGGGGTCTCTATGGGGTCTCTATGGGGTCCCTATGGGGTCTATGGGGTCTCTATGGGGTCTCTATGGGGTCTCTATGGGGTCTCTATGGGGTCTGTGGTGTCTCTATGGGGTCTCTATGGGGTCTCTATGGTCTCTATGGGGTCTCTATGGGGTCTGTGGTGTCTCTATGGGGTCTCTGTGGGGTCTCTATGGGGTCTCTGGGGTCTCTATGGGGTCTATGGGGTCCCTATAGGGTTCTATGGGTTTCTATGGGGTCTGTGGGGTCTCTATGGGGTCTATGGGGTCTATGGGGTCTCTATGGGGTCTCTATGGGGTCTGTGGGGTCCGTAGGGTCCCTATGGGGTCTATGGGGTCTCTGTGGGGTCTCTACGGGGTCTGTGGGGTCTGTGGGGTCTCCGGGGGTCCCGTGCCCACCTCCGTGGCCGCCTCCAGCTCCTGCTGCAGCCGCCGGCCCCGAGCCTGCAACTCCTGCAGCTCCTGCAGCTGCTGCAGCTCCTGTGCATCCCTGCGGGCCCTGGGTACCCCGAAAACACCATCAGGGACACCCCAAAAATATCCCAAAAATACCCCAAAAACATCATCAGGGACACCCCAAAAATATCCCAAAAATACCCCAAAAACATCCCAAAAAACAACATCAGGGACACCCCAAAAATATCCCAAAACTGCTGCAGCTCCTGTGCATCCTGACGGGTGCTGGGGTACCCCAAAATACCCCAAAACTTCATCAGGGACACCCCAAAACCACCCCAAACATCCCAAAACCACCCCAAAATCCACCTGGGACACCCCAAAACATCAGGGACACCTCGAAACCATCCTGGGACCCCCCAAAATCCACCTGGGACACCCCAAAACCAACCCAACACCACCCCAAAATCCACCTGGGATATCCCAAAACATCAGGGACACCCCAAAACCACCCTGGGACACCCCAAAACCATCCTGGGATATCCCAAAACCACCCCAAAACAGGAGAGACACCCCAAAAATCATCCTGGGATATCCCAAAAGCATCAGGGACCCCCCAAAACCACCCCAAACATCCCCAAACCACCCCAAAATCCACCTGGGACACCCCAAACCCATCCTGGGACACCCCAAAACCAGCCCAATACCACCCCAAAATCCACCTGGGATATCCCAAAACGTCAGGGACACCCCAAAAAACACCCCAATAACACCCCAAACCACCCTGGGACACCCCAAAAGTCCTGCAGCTCCTCCTGCCCCTGTGCGTCCTGATGGGCTCTGGGGCACCCCAAAACCACCCCAAAGCCATCCTGGGACACCCCAAAACCACCCTGGGATATCCCAAAAACGCCCCAAAACAGGAGAGACACCCCAAAAACATCCTGGGACACCCCAAAATCCACCTGGGACACCCCAAAACATCAGGGACACCTCGAAACCAGCCCCAAACCATCCCGGGACACCCCAAAATCCACCTGGGACACCCCAAAACCAGCCCAACACCACCCCAAAATCCACCTGGGATATCCCAAAATATCAGGGACCCCCCAAAACCACCCCAAACATCCCCAAACCACCCCAAAATCCACCTGGGACACCCCAAAACCATCCTGGGACACCCCAAAACCATCCTGGGATATTCCCAAAAACCACCCCAAAACAGGAGAGACACCCCAAAAACATCCTGGGATATCCCAAAAGCATCAGGGACCCCCCAAAACCTGCCCAGGACCCCCCAAACCACCCCAAAATCCACCTGGGACACCCCAAAATCCACCTGGGACACCCCAAAATCCACCTGGGACACCCCAAAACCAGCCCAATACCACCCCAAAATCCACCTGGGATATCCCAGAACGCCAGGGACACCCCAAAAAACATCCCAATAACACCCCAATAACACCCCAAACCACCCTGGGACACCCCAAAAGTCCTGCAGCTCCTCCTGCCCCTGTGCGTCCTGATGGGCTCTGGGGCACCCCAAAACCACCCCAAAGCCATCCTGGGACACCCCAAAACCACCCTGGGATATCCCAAAAACGCCCCAAAACAGGAGAGACACCCCAAAAACATCCTGGGACACCCCAAAATCCACCTGGGACACCCCAAAACATCAGGGACACCTCGAAACCAGCCCCAAACCATCCTGGGACCCCCCCAAAATCCACCCCAAAACCACCCTGGGACACCCCAAAACCAGCCCAATACCATCCCAAAATCCACCTGGGATATCCCAAAATGTCAGGGACACCCCAATAACACCCCAAAACATCCCAAACCATCCTGGGACACCCCAAAACCACCCCGGGACACCCCAAAAATCATCCTGGGATATCCCAAAAGCATCAGGGACCCCCCAGAACCTGCCCAGGACCCCCCAAATCTCCCCTGAGACCCCAAAATTTCTCCCCAAAATCCCCCCAGAATCCCCCACCGGCTCTCCTGGAGCAGCGCCTCCTTCTCCTCCTGCAGGCGCAGAAAACTGGGGAAAACGGGAAAAATGGGCAAAAATTGGGGGGGAATGGGCAAAAAAGGGGGAAAAATGGGGAAAAATGGGGGAAAATGGGAGAAAATGGGAGAAAATGGAGAAAAAAGGGGGAAAATGGGCAAAAAATTGGGGGTAAATGGGGGAAATTGGGGGAAAAAGTGAGGGAATGGAGAAAAATGGGGGAAAACCAGGAAAAATGGGCAAAAATTGGGGGAAAATGGGGGAAAAAGTGAGGGAAATGGAGAAAAATTGGGAAAAATGGGGGAAAATTGGGGGAAAATGGGAGAAAATGGGGGGAAATGGAGAAAAAAGTGAGGGGAATGGAGAAAAATTGGGGAAAATGGGGGAAAATTGGGGAGAAATGGGGTAAAATGAGAGAAAATGGAGAAAAATGGGGGAAAAACAGGAAAAAATGGGCAAAAAATGGGGAAAATGGAGAAAAAAGTGAGGGGAATGGAGAAAAATGGGGGAAATCCAGGAAAAAATGGGCAAAAATTGGGGGGAAATGGGGAAAAATGGGGGGAAAATGGGGGAAAATGGAGAAAAAAGTGAGGGAATGGAGAAAAATGGGCAAAAAAGGGGGGAAAATTGGGGGGGAAATGGGGTAAAATGAGAGAAAATGGAGAAAAATTGGGGAAAATTGGGGGAAATGGGCAAAAATTGGCAAAAAAGGGGAAAATTGGGGAGATATAGGGAAAAAATGAAGGAAAATTTGAGAAAATGGGTAAAAATTGGCAAAAAAAGGGAAATTGGGGGGAAATAGGGAAAGATGAAAGAAAATGGGGTAAAATGGGTAAAAATGGGCAAAAAAGGGGGAAAATTGGGGAAAAATTGGAGGGGAATGGGGGGGAAAGGAGGAAAAAGTGACAAAAAAAGGAGGAAAATTGGGGGAAATGAAGAAAAAGGAAAGAAAAAGGGGAGAAAATGGGAGAAATTTGGGATAATGGGGGAAAAATTAAAGGGAAATGGGCAAAAATGGGGGAAAAATTGGGGGGGAAAAGAGAAGAATATGACCAAAAAATAAAGGAAAATTGGGGGAAAATAAAGAAAAATGAAAGAAAAAGGGAAAAAATGGGAGAAATTTGGAATAATTTGGGGGAAAATAGGAAAAATGGAGAAAAAAATCCCAGAAAATCCCAAAAATCTCCCCCAAATTCTCACCTTTCCCGCTGCTCCCGCAGCTCCTCGGTCAGCTGGGAAATTTGGGGCACAAAATTAAAGGGGGGCATCAAAAAATCCCAAAAAATCCTCCCCAAATTGGTCCCAAAATTGTCCCCAAAATCCCCAAATTGTTCTGGGGTTCAAACACCCCAAAAATCCCCAAATTTCTCCTTGGAGGCCCCAAAAAAAACCAAATTCTCCCCCAAAAAAATCCCAAAAAATCCCAAATTCCTCCCCAAAAATCCCAAATTCCCCCCAAAAAAAAACCCAACAAAATCCCAAATTCTCCCCAAAAAAAAATCCCAAATTCCCACCACAAAACCCCAAAATTGGTCCCAAAATTGTCCCCAAAATCCCAATTTTTTCTGGGGTTCAAACACCCCAAAAATCCCCAAATTTCTCCTTGGAGGCCCCAAAAAAAAAAACAAAAAAATCCCAAATTCCCGCCCCAAAAAATCCCAAATTCTCCCCCCAAAAAAAAAACCCAAAAATCCCAAATTCCCCCCAAATTTCCCCCTCTCACCTTGGCCACCTCCTCCTGCAGCTGGGTCAGCTCTGCCTGCAGGAGACCCCGTGAGACCCCTCCCCAAAATTCACCTCCCCCTCCCCAAAAATCCCCCAAAATCCCCCCAAAATCCCCCCAAAATGCCCCAAATCTCCCCCAGACCCCCCAAAATCCCCCCAAAAATCCCCCCCAAATCCCCCAAGGACCCCCAAATTCCCCCCAAAATCCCCAAAACCCCCCCAGACCCCCCAAAATCCCCCAATTCCCCCCCCAAAATCCCCTCAAGCCTCCCCCCCAGACCCCCCCAAAATTCCCTCAAATCCCCCCAAATCTCCTCAAATCCCACCCAGACCCCCCCAAATCCCCCAAGGACCCCCAAAATCCCCCCAAAATCCCCAAAATCCCCTCAAAATCCCCCAAATTTATTCCAGCCCCAAAATCCTCTTGAGAGCCCCCCCAAATCCCCCCAAAATCCCCTCAAATCCCACCCAGACCCCCCCAAAATCCCCCCAAAAATCCCCCCCAGACCCCCAAAATCCCCAAATCCCCCCAGACCCCCCAAAATCCCCCCCCAATCCCCCCAACCCCCCCCCAAACCCCCTCAAAATCCCCTCAAATCCCCCCCAGACCCCCCCAAAATCCCCCTGACCCCCAAAATCCCCCCAAATCCCCTCCTCAAATTCTCCCCCAGGATCCCCCCCAAATCCCCCCCAAAATCTCCCCCAATTCCCCCCCAAATCCCCCTAAATCCCAAATCTCCCCCCAAAATCCCCCTAAATCCCAAATCTCCCCCCAAAATCCCCCCCAGACCCCCCCAAATCCCCTCAAATCCCCCCAGACCCCCCAATTCCCCCAAAATCCCCCAAATTCCCCTCAAACCCCCCCAAAATCCCCCCCAGACCCCCCAATCCCCCCTTACCTGGGCAGGGGGTGCTGGGGGGTCCCTGGGGGGGGCGTCTGCCCCTCCCCCCTCCTCTTCTTCTTCTTTTTGGGGGGGCTCTGGGGGGGCTGGGATGGGGGAGGGGCGTCAGAGACCCCCCCAAAAAAAAAAACCAAAAAAAAAACAAAAAAAAACAAAAAAAAAAACAAAATCTCATCCAGGACCCCCAAAATCCCCCCCAAAAAATGTGGGAACCCCAAATTTCCTCCCTGGGAATTTCTTGGAGACCCCAAAAAAAAATCTTAGAGAGAGACCCCCCAAAATCCACCCAGGACCCCCCAAAATCCACCCAGGACCCCCCAAAATCCACCCAGGACCCCCAAAATCCACCCCAGACCCCCAAAATCCACCCAAATTCTCAAATTTCCCCCTAAAATCCCCTCCAGGACCCCCCAAAATCCACCCAGGACCCCCCCCCCAAATCCACCAGGAACCCCCAAAATTCCTCCCCAAATTCAGGGAGCCCCCCCCCCCCCCAAACCCCCTCAAACCCTCCCCAGGACCCCCCAAAACCCCCCCAAATTCTCAAATTCCCCCTCCAAAATTACACCAGGACCCCCCAAACCCACCAGGGACCCCCAAAATCCCCCCAAAAATCCCCCCAAATTCTTGAATTCTCCCCCCAAAATTACACCAGGACCCCCCAAAATCCCTCAGGACCCCCCAAATTCTGGGAGCACCCCCAAACCTTTGCCAGGACCCCCCAAAATCCCCCAAATTCTCAGAGCCCACCCAAAACCCCCAAAATCCACCCCAGACCCCCCCCCAAATTCTGGGAGCCCCCCCCAAAATCCCTCCCCAAATTCTCAGCACCCCCCAAATCAATGAGACCCCCCACAAAATCCCCCCAAATTCTCAAATTTCCCCTCCAGGACCCCCAAAATCCCCTCAAATTCTCGAATTCTCCCCCCAAAATCACTCCATGACCCCCCAAACCCACCAGGGACCCCCAAAATCCCCCCCAAATTCTCAAATTCTCCCCCCAAAATCACTCCATGACCCCCCAAACCCACCAGGGACCCCCAAAATCCCCCCAAAATTCTCAAATTCTCCCCCAAAATCACTCCATGACTCCCCCCCAAAATCCCCCAGGACCCCCCAAAATCCCCCCAAATTCTCAAATTTCCCCTCCAGGACCCCCAAAATCCCCTCAAATTCTCAAATTTCCCCTCCAGGACCCCCCAAAATCCCCCAAATTCTCAAATTATCCCCCAAAATCCCCTCCAGGACCCCCCAAATTCCCCCTCACCTTCGGGGGCCCCCCCATCCCCCTGGCTCCATCCGGGGGGGGGCTGGGCCGAGTTTTGGGGGGTCCCGGGGGGGTCCTGGGGGGCTCCCCCCGCCCCCCCCCCCTGCAGCCGCCGGTTCTCCTCCTCGAGCCCCTCGATCTGGGCACAGAGCTGGGGCACCCCGAAAATCAGACACAGAACGGACCCAAAATCGGTACTGGGAGCCCCAAAATCGACACTGGGAGCCCCAAAATCGACACTGGGAACCCCAAAATGAACCCCCAAAAATCAGACACAGAACGGACCCCAAAATCGACACTGGGACCCCCAAAATGAACCCCCAAAAATCAGCCATGAAATTGATACTGGGAGCCCCAAAATGAACCCCAAAATCAGCCACGAAATTGATGCTGGGGGACCCCAAAATCCACCCTGGGACCCCCAAAATCAACCCCAATATCGACACTGGGGACCCCCAAAATCCACCCCAAAATCACCACTGGGACCCCCAAAAATCGACACTGGGACCCCCAAAATGAACCACCAAAAATCAGACACAGAATTCGCACTGGGGGAGCCCCAAAATGTACCCCAAAATCCACCCTGGGACCCCCAAAATGAACCCCCGAAAATCAGCCATGAAATTGATACTGGGACCCCCAAAAATTCACCCCAAAATTGACACTGGGACCCCCCAAATCAACCCCAAAATCAACACTGGGGAACCCCAAATTAATCCTGGGGACCCCCAAAATTGACACTGGGACCCCCCAAAATGAGACCCCCAGGGTGGGTGGGGGGAGATTTGGATTTGGGGGGTCCCAGGGGGGATCCTGGGGGTCCTTTGGGGAATTTTGGGGAGAGTTTTGGGGGGATTTTGAGGGAAATTTGGGGGGATTTTGAGGGGGAGTTTTGGGGGTCCTTGGGGGGATTTTGAGGGGGATTTTTGGGGAGGATTTTGGGGGTTCCAGGGGGGATTTTTGGGGGTCCTTGGGGGGAGTTTTGGGGGGATTTTGGGGGAATTTTTGGGGATTTTGGGGGGATTTTTGGGGTTCACCTTGGCTAGCTCCCGCAGCAGGGTGCTGGGGGTTTCTGGGGAGGATTTTGGGGGAATTTTGGGGGGATTTTTGGGGCAATTTTGGGGGTCTACCTTGGCCAGCTCCCGCAGCAGGGTGCTGGGGGTTTCTGGGGAGGATTTTGGGGGGATTTTTGGGGGATTTTGGGGAATTTTGGGGGGATTTTGGGAGGAATTTGGGAGGATTTTGGGGGAATTTTTGGGGGATTTTGGGGGTTTACCTTGGCCAGCTCCCACAGCACGGTGCTGGGCATTTCTGGGAAGGATTTTGGGGGAATTTTGGAGGATTTTGGGGCAATTTTGGGGGATTTGGGGGGTTCACCTTGGCCAGCTCCTGCAGCAGGGTGCTGGGGGTTTCTGGGGGGATTTTTGGGGGATTTTGGGGAATTTTGGGGTTTACCTTGGCCAGCTCCCGCAGCAGGGTGCTGTTCTGCAGACGGAAATCGTCCTCTTGGCTCTGCAGCTTCCCCTGGAGCATCCTGGTCTCACCCAGCAGGGCCTCCACCTCCTGGGGACCCCAAAAAATGAACCCAGAAACCCCAAAAACGGGATCAGAGACCCCAAAAATGGACGCAGAAACCCAAAAATGAACCCAGAAACCCCAAAACCAGGATCAGAGACCCCAAAAATGAACCACAGAAACCCCAAAAATGAACTGAGACACCCCAAAAATTGACCTAGAGACCACAGAAATACCTCTGAACCCACCCAGAAACCCCCAAAATCCCCTAAAATCCCCAAAACAGCCTCAGGAACCCCCCTGAGCACCCAGGTCTCCACCAGCAGGGCCTCCCCACCTGGGGATCCCAAAAATGAACCCAAAAACCCCAAAAATGAACCCAAAAGCCCCAAAAACAGGATCAGAGACCCCCAAAAATGAACCCAGAAACCCCAAAATGAACCCAAAAACCCCAAAAATGAACCCCAAAAACCCCAAAATGAACCCAGAAACCCCAAAATGAACCCAAAAACCCCAAAAATGAACCTAAAAACCCCCAAAATATCCCTGAACCCAACTAAAAACCCTCAGAAAGCCCCAAAATCCCCCTAAAATCCCCCAAAATTCCCCCCCAGGACCCACCTGGGCCTTCTTGCTCTTACTGAGGGCCTGGAAGAGAAGGGGAGGGGTCACGGGGGGGAATTTGGGGGTCCCAGGGGGATTTTGGGGGTTCTGGGAGGAATTTGGGGGTCCCAGGGGGGTTCTGGGGGTATAAGGGGGATTTGGGGGGGGTCCCAGGAGGGACTTAGGAGGGTAAGGAAAGGAATTTGGGGGTCATGGGGGGTCCCAGGGGGAATTTGGGGGTCACAGGAAGGTCCTGGGGAGTTATGAAAGGAATTTGGGGGTGCCAGGAGGATTTTGGGGCTCACAAGAAGGTCCTGGAGAGGTGATGGGGGGAAATCTGGGGAGTATTAGGGGGTCCCAGGGGGATTTTGGGGGTTCTGGGAGGAGTTTGGGGGTCCCAGGGGATTTTGGGGGGTCACAGGAGGGTCCTGGAGGGGTCATGGGGAGAATTTGGGGGGTATTTGGGGGTCCTGGGGAGAATTTGGGGGTCCCAAGAGGGACTTAGGAGGTAAGGAAGGAATTTGGGGGGTCATGGGGGGGTCCCAGGGGGAATTTGGGGGTCACAGGAAGGTCCTGGGGGGTAATGAAAGGAATTTGGGGGTCCAGGGGAATTTGGGGGTTTTTTGGGGAGGGGTCACCAGAGGAATTTGGGGTTTTTTTGAGGGTCCATCCTCACCTTGTTGGCCTTGGCCAGGTCCCTGTCCAGCGTCTGCACCCTCTGCCGCAGCCCCGACAGCTCTGGGGGGGTCCCGGCCGTGAGTGGCGGGCTCTGAGACCCCTCCCCAGCCTTTGGGGACCCCCCCAAAAAAACCCCAAAACCCCCCCCCGAAAATTCCTCCCCCCTCAGGCCGTACCGGCGCCGTTCTTGCGCAGCTCATCCGACAGCCGGTAATTCTCGGTGCGCAGCTCCAGCAGCTGCGCCTGGGGGACACCCAGGGGGTTTGGGGGGGCAAAAAGACCCCCGAGACCCCCCCCCAAAATATCCCCGGATCCTCCGAGACCCCTCAGGACCCTCCTGAACCCCCCAAAGACCCCAGAACCCCCCGAGACCCCCCAGGCTGACACATCCAGAGATCCCCAAAACCGACCCCAGGACCCCCCTCAGCTCTCCCAGAGCCCCCCAGGACCCCCCAGGATCCCCCCGACCCCCGCCCAGAGCCCCTCAGGACCCCCCAAAGCTCCCCGAGCCCCCCAGGGTTCCCCCGAATCCCCCCAAAAGCCCCCTCGGGATGGTTTAAGACCCCTCCATGATTCTCCCACGACCCCTCTCAGCACCTCCAGACCCCCGGGTGTGCCCCAGGTCCTCTCCGAGCCCCCCGGGACCCCCCGGCCGCACCTGCATCCTTTGGAACTCCTCGGCCGACAGGGCCTGCGCCATCTTGGCGCTTGGGTCCCCCCCCTCCCCTCAGGAGGGACCGGAAGTGGCCGCTCTATCCCGGTGCGGGGTCATAGAGAGGCCAAGGCACTGCCAGGCACAAAAACCATAGAGTTCAGTCCTCCAAGCCGGCCAGAGCGGATCATAGAGCTCAGTCCTCCCGGCGGGATCATAGAGAGCGTACAGGTGGCTAAAGGTCCCCAGAGAGCTCTCGGGGCGGGACAAATCTTTTCCCCTCGTGTTTTTCGGGGGTCTGGGGCTGTGTCCCCCCTCTCAAATGGAGCACGGGGATCCCCTCAGGCTGTAGAGACCCCGACAATGTTCTGTGGGGGTATAGGGCGCTCTCTGTTGATAGAGGTCTCCAGGGACCACCCCCCAATATCTGGCGCCCCTCAGGGAACCCCCCCTCCCCGGCTCTTGAGCCACCTCAGTGGCACAGGGACCTGGCAGTGCTGGTTACAGCGGCTGGATCTGAGCCCAGGTGTGCCCAGGTGAGCGCCATTTCCCCCTGCTCAAACTCTTCACAGGTGCCATTTCCACCCTCATCGCCCTCGCAGACGTAATTTGTCCCCTGATCTATTTGATCATTGTCGCCATTTCATCCTCATCACCCTCACGGACTCCATTTCCCCCTCAGATGCCCCTCAAACCCTTCACAGACACCATTTCCGCCCTTGTCACCTTCACAAGCACCATCTGTCCCCTCATGGTCACCATTTTCCCCTTCACTGCCTCTCACAGGAGCCATTTCCACCCTCCTGACCCCCATGGGCTCCATTTCACCCTCATGGGCTCCATTTCTCCCTTCAGTGTCCCCATGGGCTCCATTTTGCCCTCAGCTGCCCCTCAAACCCCTCACAGGCACAATTTCCACTCTCCTCACCCTCATGGGCTCTATTTTCCCCCTCATAAGTTCCATGTTCACCCTCATCACCCTCACGGACTCCATTTCACCCTCAGCTGCTGCTCAAACCCTTCACGGGCACCACTTCCACCCTCATCCCCCTCATGAACACCATTTGTCCCCTCATGGTTACCATTTTTCCCTTCACAAGTGCCATTTCCACTCTCCTCCATGGGCTCCATTTCACCCTCAGCTGCCCCTCCAAACTTTCACAGACACCATTTCTACCCTCCCCACCCTCATGGGCTCCATTTTCCCCCTCATAAGTTCCATGTTCACCCTCCTCACCCTCACGGGCTCCATTTCACCCTCAGCTGCCCCTCAAATCCCTCACAGGCACCACTTCCACCCTCATCGCCCTCACAAGCACCATTTGTCCCCTCATGGTCACCATTTTTCCCTTCACTGCCCTTCAAATGCTTCACAGACACCATTTCTACCCTCATTACCCTCAGGAGTTCAATGTTCACCTTCATCACCCTCACAGGCTCTATTTTACCCCTCATGAGTTCCATGTTCACCCTCCTCACCCTCACAGACTCCATTTCTCCCTCAGCTGCCCCTCAAACCCCTCACAGACACCACTTCCACCCTCATCCCCCTCACAGGCTCCATTTTCCACTCTCACAGCTTTTATATTTTTCCCCTCCTTTACCCCTCACAGGGAATATTTTCCCCCCTCAGCTGCCTGGGTCATCCTGTATTTCTGGGGGCCGGTGAAGACAGAAAAGCGCGGGATGAGCCGGAGGAGGAGAAAAAGGGAGATCAGAAAGGGGCGGAGAGAGGCGGAGCGAAGGTGGAGTTATGTAAATGTTGAGTACAAGCATGCAAATAACACGCCGCCAAAGGCATCATGGGAGCGAAAATTTGGGAGATTTTAGCGATTTTTGGGGTTCGTGGGTACAAAACACGGGAACAAAGTGCAGGATGGGATGCAGAGAACGTTCTAGAAGGGTTTGGCAGCGGTCGGAGCGCGGCGCGGGGGTGGCCGTGAGGTGCGGGCGGGCCGGGCGGGGCCGGTGGCGGCGCTGTGGGGGTGTGCCGGTATCGCTTCTCGGCCTTTTGGCTAAGATCAAGTGTAGTATCTGTTCTTATCAGTTTAATATCTGATACGTCCTCGATGAGAGGACTTTATATTAAACGGATTTTTGGGCTCGGGAGTTGGACCCGGAGCTTGCTCCCTCCGCTCCGCGCATCGTCCCGGTATTGCAGTGCCTCCGGGAACGGTGCACCCCCAACGGGGACCTTACACTGGTGAAAAATAGATCTTAAAACTCCCTAGAACGCGTTAAAATCGTGAGTGTGTCGCGATTTCAGCCCTGATACTCGTAAATAACCTTTTATAACTCACTCAGTCTGTGCTTTACTCACCATTCCGGTATTGCAGTGCCTCCGGGAACGGTGCACCCCCACCGGGGACTTTTCACTGGTGAAAAATAGATCTAAAGCTCCCTAGAACGCGTTGAAATCGTGACTATGTCGCGAGTTCAGCCACGATACAGCCGCTCGCTGATAACCTTTTATAACTCACCCAATCTGTGCTTTACTCACCATTCCGGTATTGCAGTGCCTCCGGGAACAGTGCACCCCCACCGGGGACCTTACACTGGTGAAAAATAGATCAAAACTCATTAGAAGGGGTTGAAAATCGTGATTGCATCGCGACAGCAGCCGTGGTTCAACCTTTTCGTAACATTTTCCAATATATTTTTTTCGCACTATACTCATTGTTCGGGTATCGCAGTGCCACCGGGAACGGGGCACTCCATACGGGGACCTTTCGTTGGTGAAAAATACATTAAAATTTTTCTGCAACTGATAGAAGTTCTTAATTATTTTTGCGATATCACCTGTGGTTCAGCCCATTGCTATCTTTTTACAACCGCAGTTGCTATCGCGATGTAATCACGATTTGTCCCAGTTTTAAATGCTTTGGACCTATTTTTCATGATTCGTAATTCCCCGTTTGGGGTGCATGGTTGTCGGTGACACCGCAATGCCAGAGCGGGAAATATAGCACAGAATGAGTGAGCTGTAAAAGGACAGCAATGGGTTGAACCACGGCTGATATCGCAAAAATAATTAAGAACTTCTATCAGTTGCAGAAAAATTTTAATGTATTTTTCACCAACGAAAGGTTCCCCGTATGGAGTGCCCCGTTCCTGGTGGCACTGCAATACCCGAACAATGAGTATAGCGCGATAAAAATATATTGGGAAATGTTACGAAGAGGTTGAAGATAAAAATATATTGGGAAATGTTACGAAGAGGTTGAACCACGGCTCTTATCGCGATATAAGCACGAACTCCAGCCACTACTGGTTAATTTAGATCTATTTTTCACCAGTGAAATGTCCCCGTGGGGGGTGCACCGTTCCCGGAGGCACTGCAATACCGGAATGGTGAGTAAAGCACAGATTGGGTGAGTTATAAAAGGATATCAGCGAGCGTCTGTATCATGGCTGAAATCGCGACATAGTCGCGATTTCAATGCGTTTTAGGGAGTTTTAAAATCTATTTTTCACCAGTGAAAGGTCCCCGTCGGGGGTGCACCGTTCCCGGAGGCACTGCAATACCGGGACGATGCGCGGAGCGGAGGGAGCAAGCTCCGGGTCCAACTCCCCGAGCCCAAAAATCCGTTTAATATAAAGTCCTCTCATCGAGGACGTATCAGATATTAAACTGATAAGAACAGATACTACACTTGATCTTAGCCAAAAGGCCGAGAAGCGATACCGGCACACCCCCACAGCGCCGCCACCGGGCCCGCCCGGCCCGCCCGCACCTCACGGCCACCCCCCGCACCGCGCTCCGACCGCTCCCGAACCCTTCTGGAACGTTCTCTGCATCCCATCCCGCGCTTTGCTGCCGCGTTTTGTTCGCACGAACCCCGAAAATCGCGAAAATCTCCCAAATTTCGCTCCCATGATGCACTTGGCGGCGTATCTGTGGCTAATTTGCATAACTGCGGCTGCATCACCGCCCGCTCTGAAGCTCCGCCCCTTCACTTGATGCGCGCAACGTGATTGGTGAACTGCGCGCTGGGATTTGCATTCGCTCCGCCCCCTGCTCTCCGCGCGGGCTGTGCCGGTGGAACCGGGATGGGGACAATGGTGAGGGCCGGGCCTGCCCAGTTTGAACTGGGACGGGGACGCTGCTGGTATCCCGACAGAATCGCGATATTCAGTCACTTGTAAGATATTTTAAAATCTATTTTTCACCAGCGAAATGTCCCGGTGTGGGGTGCACCGTTCCCGGAGGCACTGCAATACCGGGACGATCGGTTTGCTATCGGTACCATAGAGGTCATATCGTGATATACTCACGATTTACGAAGTTTTCAGTCTATTTTTCGCCAGCGATAGGCCCCCGGTGTGGGGTGCACCGGTCCCCGGTGTGGGGTGCACCGTTCCCGGAGTCCCTGCAATACCGGGATGGTGAGTTAGGAAACAGAACGAGGGAGCTGCAGAAGCAGAGCGATCCGCACCAACACGGCTGATACGGCGATATAATCACGATTTCGGTAGGCTTGATATTAATAAATCTATTTTTCACCGTTTCAGTTCCCCGGTGCGGGGTGCACCGTTCCCGGAGGCACTGTAATACCGGGACGATGGAGTCTATATCGCGATATAACATCGATAATCGATTATTTTGATCTATTTTTCACGAGTGAAAGGTCCCCGTTGGGGGTGCACCGTTCCCGGAGGCACTGCAATACCGGGACGATGCGCGGAGCGGAGGGAGCAAGCTCCGGGTCCAACTCCCGAGCCCAAAAATCCGTTTAATATAAAGTCCTCTCATCGAGGACGTATCAGATATTAAACTGATAAGAACAGATACTACACTTGATCTTAGCCAAAAGGCCGAGAAGCGATACCGGCACGCCCCCACAGCGCCGCCACCGGCCCCGCCCGGCCCGCCCGCACCTCACGGCCACCCCCGCGCCGCGCCGCGACCGCTCCCGAACCCTTCTGGAACGTTCCCTGCATCCCATCCCGCGCTTTGCTCCCGCGTTTTGTACGCACGGACCCCAAAAATCGCGAAAATCTCCCAAATTTCGCTCCCATGATGCACTTGGCGGCGTATCTGTGGCTAATTTGCATAACTGCGGCTGCATCACCGCCCGCTCTGAAGCTCCGCCCTTTCACTTGATGCGCGCAACGTGATTGGTGAACTGCGCGCTGGGATTTGCATTCGCTCCGCCCCCTGCTCTCCGCGCGGGCTGTGCCGGTGGAACCGGGATGGGGACAATGGTGAGGGCCGGGCCTGCCCAGTTTGAACTGGGACGGGGACACTGCTGGTGTCCCGATAGAATCACGATATTCAGCCACTTGTAAGATATTTTAAAATCTATTTTTCACCAGCGAAATGTCCCGGTGTGGGGTGCACCGTTCCCGGAGGCGCTGCAATACCGGGATGATCGGTTTGCTATCGGTACCACAGAGGTCATATCGTGATATACTCACGATTTACGAAGTTTTCAGTCTATTCTTCGCCAGCGATAGGTCCCCGGTGTGGGGTGCACCGTTCCCGGAGTCCCTGCAACACCGGGATGGTGAGTTAGGAAACGGAACGAGGGAGCTGCAGAAGCAGAGCGATCTGCACCGACACGGCTGATACGGCGATATAATCACGATTTCGGTAGGCTTGATATTAATAAATCTATTTTTCACCGTTTCAGTTCCCCGGTGCGGGGTGCACCGTTCCTGGAGGCACTGCAATAGCGGGACCATGGGGTCCATATCGCGATAGAATCACGATTCAGGATTATTTTAATTCTATTTTTCACCAGCGTAAGGTCCCCGTTGGGGGTGCACCGTTCCCGGAGGCACTGCAATACCGGGACGATGCGCGGAGCGGAGGGAGCAAGCTCCGGGTCCAACTCCCGAGCCCAAAAATCCGTTTAATATAAAGTCCTCTCATCGAGGACGTATCAGATATTAAACTGATAAGAACAGATACTACACTTGATCTTAGCCAAAAGGCCGAGAAGCGATACCGGCACATCCCCACAGCGCCGCCACCGGCCCCGCCCGGCCCGCCCGCACCTCACGGCCACCCCCGCGCCGCGCTCCGACCGCACCCGAACCCTTCTGGAACGTTCTCTGCATCCCATCCCGCGCTTTGCTCCCGCGTTTTGTCGCACGGACCCCAAAAATCGCGAAAATCTCCCAAATTTTCGCTCCCATGATGCACTTGGAGGCGTATCTGTGGCTAATTTGCATAACTGCGGTTGCATCACCGCCCGCTCTGAAGCTCCGCCCCTTCACTTGATGCGCGCAACGTGATTGGTGAACTGCGCGCTGGGATTTGCATTCGCTCCGCCCCCTGCTCTCCGCGCGGGCTGTGCCGGTGGAACCGGGATGGGGACAATGGTGAGGGCCGGGCCTGCCCAGTTTGAACTGGGACGGGGACACTGCTGGTATCCCGACAGAATCACGATATTCAGTCACTTGTAAGATATTTTAAAATCTATTTTTCACCAGCGAAATGTCCCGGTGTGGGGTGCACCGTTCCCGGAGGCACTGCAATACCGGGACGATCGGTTTGCTGTCGGTACCATAGAGGTCATATCGTGATATACTCACGATTTACGAAGTTTTCAGTCTATTTTTCGCCAGCGATAGGCCCCCGGTGTGGGGTGCACCGGTCCGCGGTGTGGGGAGCACCGTTCCCGGAGTCACTGCAATACCGGGATGGTGAGTTAGGAAACAGAACGAGGGAGCTGCAGAAGCAGAGCGATCCGCACCGACACGGCTGATACGGCGATATAATCACGATTTCGGTAGGTTTGATATTAATAAACCTATTTTTCACCGTTTCAGTTCCTCGGTGCGGGGTGCACCGTTCCCGGAGGCACTGCAACAGCGGGACCATGGGGTCCATATCGCGATAGAATCACGATTCAGGATTATTTTAGATCTATTTTTCACCAGTGAAAGGTCCCCGTTGGGGGTGCACCGTTCCCGGAGGCACTGCAATACCGGGACGATGCGCGGAGCGGAGGGAGCAAGCTCCGGGTCCAACTCCCGAGCCCAAAAATCCGTTTAATATAAAGTCCTCTCATCGAGGACGTATCAGATATTAAACTGATAAGAACAGATACTACACTTGATCTTAGCCAAAAGGCCGAGAAGCGATACCGGCACACCCCCACAGCGCCGCCACCGGCCCCGCCCGGCCCGCCCGCACCTCACGGCCACCCCCGCGCCGCGCCGCGACCGCTCCCGAACCCTTCTGGAACGTTCTCTGCATCCCATCCCGCACTTTGTTCTCGCGTTTTGTACGCGCGAACCCCGAAAATCGCGAAAATCTCCCAAATTTTCGCTCCCATGATGCCTTTGGCGGCGTGACGGCGCTAATTTGCATATGCCACCCTTTAAATCTACATAACTCCGCCCATCAACCCGCCCTTTGGACACGCCCAGTCCCTGAAAGCCCCGCCCCACAGCCGCTGACTCGTGACCTGATTGGAGGAACAAGCACATTGATTTGCATTCACCACGCCCCCGTCCGAATAACCCGATTACATCTTATTAGCATAACCACACCCATTAAATTACATGATGCCGTGCTTCATTAGCATAAACCCCCTTTATTTGCATATCGGGGCCCCACCCCAGCCCTCCTTAGCGGCGCTGTGGGTTTGGGGAGACATTGAGGGGTCTCCCCTCCCTCCCCAGGGGATTTTGGGGGCACAAAACGGACGCGGGAACCCCTAAAATCATCCAAACCACCCAAAAAACGGGTTCAAAGTTTTAATTTTGGGTTTAAGGTTTAAATTTTGGGATTCAAGTCTGAATTTCGGGTTAAATTCTCAGTTTTTGGAACCTGGGCCCAGTTTTGTTCCCCTGGCAGGGACAGTGTGGGGTGCGGGTGCTCGTGATTTCCTTAATCCCCTCACCCGGTGTTTCCCCCTCCCCAAATAACAACAAACTCAATACTTTAAACAAAAATAGTGATTTTTTTTTTATTTGTAATAATAAAATTTTCACGATTGAAGAGCTGGAAGAAAAAAATGCAAGGTTTGAGACTCTTGAAACTTCTTAAAGACCCTCAAAATTTATCCAAGACTCAGAGACCCAAAATCCCCATTTTCGAACCCCAAAAGCCTCAACCCTCCCACCAGGGACCCCCAAACTCCCCTTGGGGTCCCCCAGAGCCTCAGGGGGAACCGCTCATTCACAGGGCTCAGTCTGGGGCGGTATCATCGCGTCATCCTCGGCAGGGGGACCCCAAAACCCCCACCCGAACCCCCAAACCCTCCCCAAAATCCCTTTGTTAAACCCTCTCCATAAAACACCCAAATCCCCTCTCCCAAAGCCTAAAAATCTGTTTTTGAAACCAAAAATTCCCTTCCCAAAAAACCCCAAAATCCCCTTCCCATAACACCCCCAAAATCTTCTCTACAAACCTTCCAAATTCTCTCTTAAAACCCCAAAATCTCCTTCCTAACAATCCCCAAATCCTCACTTGAAACCCCCTTGCAAAACCCCAAAATGCCCTCCCCAAACCCTAAAATTTCCTCCTTAAAACCCCAATATCTCCTTTTTAACCCTTAAAATCTTTTCCCCAAACCCCCAAAATTCCCTCCCCAAAAACCCCAAAATCCCCTCTTTAAAACCCCATTTTTAAACCCCATAATCCTTTCCCCATCCCCATCTTTTAAATTTTTCTCTTCAAACCATCAAAATCTCATCCCAAAAAAACCCAAAATTTCCCACTTAAAAAAACCTCAAAATCCCCTCTTTAAAACCCCATAATCCATTTCCCAACCTTAAAATTATTTTCTCCAGACCCCTAAAATCCTATCCCAAAATCCCCAAAATCCCCCCCAAAATCCCCAAACCCCTCATTCTCACCTGCATTCCCCTCACCTGCAGCACCTGTGGGCAGCACAGAAAAAGGGGGGAGGGGTTTTAGGGTTCCCCCTCCTTCCCAGGACCCCCCCCAGAGACCCCCACCCCAATTTTTCAGGTGTTCAGGTGTTTTCAGGGGGGTCAAAGTGAGCTAGTGACATCATCACCAAAATTGGGGGGTCCCTGTGAGGATGGCATCATTGATGATGTCATTTAGGCCACGCCCCCCTATTTGCATACCTGGTTTCACAGCTGTCAATCACCTGTAAGGAGGGGATACGAGGGGGGGTCAGGGGGGGTTTTGGGGAATTTGGGGTTCCCAAAATGGGGGTGAAGCCCCCCAGGGTCAGTCCCGGGGTTGTCAACAGTGAATTCAGGCGAACGAGATTCATGGGGTCATCACCCCTGGGGGGCAAAACTACCCCAAAAACCCCCAAATTCACCCCAAAACCGCTCAAATTCACCCTAAACCCCACCCCAAACCCCCCAATTTCACCCCAAAACTGTTTAAATTCACCCTAAACCCCTCAAACCCATCCCCGAAACCCCTTTAAATTTATCCTAAAAGCCTCCAAAATTTATTGTAAACCAAGTTCACCATGGAACTGGACATGCAACCCCCCCGAACCCACTGCAGAACCCCTAAAATTTACTCCATAATCCACCAAAACCACACAAAACCCCCAAATTCAACCCCAAACCCCCGAACCAGTACTAAAACCCCCAAATCCAACCCAAAACTGCTCAAATTCATTCCAAAACCCCCCAAATTCATCCCGTCCATCCCTGGGGGGGGGTCCCCACAATGTGGGGGTGCCAAATCCCACCCAAAGGACCCCCCAATCTTCCCCCCCCCAGGATGAGAATTTACCTGGAATTATTCATAAATCCACGAATTGGATCCAAATCCCCCAAATCCCCCGTTGGGTTGGGGTCTCCCCGGTTCAGGGGGGGCAGAGCCCTGCAATGGAATTGAGGGGGGGTCAGTGAGAGCCAGGGACACCCCAAAACCCCCCCGAGCCCCCCCCCGAGCCCCCCAGGCCCCCTCAGTCCGTCCCCTCCGGGACCCCTCGGCCTCCTCCCCCCCCGGGGGCTCCAGGGGGTTCCACCTTTGCAGGTCCTGGGCCCGCCGGGGGGGTCAGACACGTGCGGGTTCATCACGGGGGGCCTGGCACCCCAAAATGCAGCCCGGCACCCCCAATACCAACCTGGCACCCCAGATACCAACCTGAGACCCTAAAGAACAGCCTGGCACCCCAAATGTTAACCTGAGACCCCAAACACAGCCTGGGACCCCAAATACCAACCTGGGACCCCAAAACACAGCCTGGCACCCCGAAGAACAGCCTGGGACCCCAAAAACTAAACTGAGACCCCAAAGAACAGCCTGGCACCCCAAACGTTAACCTGGGACCCCAAAGAACAACCTGGGACCTCAAATGTTAACCTGGCACTCCAAAACACAACCTGGCACCCCAAAACACAGCCTGGCACCCCAAATACCAACCTGGGACCCCAAAGCACAGCCTGGCACCCCAAAACACAGCCTGAGATTCCAAAACACAACCTGGCACCCCAAAACACAGCCTGGCACCCCAAACGTTACCCTGAGACCCCAAAGAACAGCCTGGCACCCCAAATACCAACCTGGGACCATAAAACACAGCCTGGGACCCCAAAGAACAGCCTGGCACCCCAAAACACAGCCTGGCACCCCAAATGTTAACCTGAGACCCCAAATGTTAACCTGGCACCCCAAGTATCAACCTGGCACCCCAAAACACACGCTGGCACCCCAAATACCAACTTGGCACCCCAAATGTTAACCTGGCACCCGAAAGCACAGCCTGAGACCCCAAAGCACAGCCTGGCACCCCAAAGCACAACCTAGCACCCCAAAGCGCAGCCTGGCACCCCCAATACCAACCTGAGACTCCAAATCCTACCTTGAAACCTCAAATCCCACCCTGAGATCCCAAATCCCACCCTAAGATACCCAAATTGCACCCTGGGACCCTCTAAATCCACACCTGGGACCCCAAATACCAACCTGGGACCCCAAATACCAACCTGGGACCCCAAATCACACTCTGATCCCCCCAGTCACACCCTGGGGAACCCCAAATCCAACCCTGAGACTTCTAAATCACAACCTGAGATCCCAAATCACATCCTGGAACCCCACATCTGAACCTGGGTCTCACAAATGCTACCCTGGAACCCCAAATCCCACCCCTGACACCCTTAAATCCCACAAAAAGGCCCTCAAATTTCAACCTGGAACCCCAAATCCCACCCTGAGACCCTCAAATGCCATTCCATATTCCCAAATTCCACCCTAGCACGCTTAAATTCTACCTAACGACCCCCCAAATTTCAATCTGGGACCCCCAAATCCCACCTGAGGACCCCCAACTCCAACCTCACGATCCCAATTCCCACTAATTATCCCTAAATCTAATTTAAGAACCTTCAAATCCCACCCCAAATCCTTTTTTAAGTACCCCCCAAACCCACCCTATGAGCCTAAACCCCCCTGCAGGGACCTCAAACCTCACCCCAAGGACCCCAAATTCCCCCCATGAACCCCAAACTCCAGCCTGGACCCCCAAATCATTATAAAAACCCCAAATCCTCATTTTAGGACCCCCAAATCCCATTGCAGGGACCCCAAAGCCCACCCAGAGCCCCCCAGCACTCACCAGGCCCCACAGCTCCCGTGGCTCTGATGGGATTGGGGGGCTCAGGGGGGGTCCCGGGGCTGTGAAGGAAATTGGGGGTTCAGGGAGGGGACGGGGGGGCTCAGACCCCCCCATAACCCAAGGGGGGTGCAGCCCCCTCCCCAAATCCGATCAGGGCTTTGGTAACTCTGCTGCCATCGGACTGATCCTCCAGCTCTGGGGTGTCATCCCTTCGGAATGGGGGGGCTGGGGGGGAATTGGGGGGTTCAGGGGGGGCTCTGACCTGAGTTGGGGTCCCTGAGGTTGTGGTGGTCCGAGGGTCACCCTTGGTTGAGCCATTTCCCACTGTAAAAAAAAAAAAAAATTATATTTATTTATTGAATTATGTATTAATCAGATATTTTTGAGCCCCGTGATCACCGATTAAAATCTGGGGGAATTTTGGGGGGAGTTTAGGGGGGCTCTGACCTGAGCTGGGGTCCCCGAAGTCATGGTGGCCTGAGAGTCATCCTTGGTTGAGCCATTTCCCACTGTAAAACACAAAATAATAGTATTTAATTAATTAAATTGTTATTATTAGGTAATTTTAGGCATTCCTGGTCACTGCTTTGCATTGGAAGGTATTTGGGGGGCTCTGACTGAGGGGGGGGCACTGCGGTCACTTCACAAGCTTAAAAAAAAATCACCCTGTGACTAAACATTTTTATTGCAAAATATAAATTATTGACATTAATTTAATTAAATTGTTATTAATTAGATAATTTTGCAGCCCCATGGTCATTGTTTTAATATCAGAGGCATTTTGGGGGGTTTAGACCTGAAGGGGGGGAACGTCATGGTGGCCTGAGAGTCACCCTGGGCTGAAAAGTTTTCTAATATAAAATACAAATTAACGGTGCTTATTTAATTAAATTTATATTATTCAGTTAATTGTGTGGCCCCACAGTGATTGCTTTAAATTTGGGGGGGTTTAGGGGGGCTCCTACCTAAGGTGGGGTCACTGTGGTCATTTCATCACAGCCCCAGATCTCTCCCACTTTTTAACGCTGCAAAACACAAATTAAATCATGTTTATTTAATTAAATCGCTATTAAGTTAGCATTAATTAGTTATTTAGCAGCTGCTCTCAGCAATCACGTGGCATCAGGGACCCTCAGCCATATGCTTGTCATTGTCACTCCTCACCGAACAGCCACCGACGAGGGGGGACCCCAAAATCTGCACTTTGAGGGGCTCCAAGGAAGGAAAAAATTCCAAATTTTTACCCAAAAAAAGAGGGGCTCACCTGGGGAGGGGCCATGGGGAACACGTGGGTGAGGATTCCATGATCCAAGAGCTGGTAAATTGAATTTGAAAAGAAGTTAGGAGTCATGAAACTCTTGTTAACCCCTTAAAAATCTTTCCACGACCCAAGATTCACACAGAGACCATAAAAATTCTCATTTGTGACCCCTCAAACCCCCCAGGGGTCCCCCCAGAGCCTCAGGGGGAGTCGCTCTATCACAGGGCTCAGTCTGGGGCGATATCGTGTCATCCTCGGCAGGGGGGACCCCAAAAAAACCCCAAAATCCCCTTCTTAAACCCCAAATTCCTCCCCCAAAAGCCTCAGACTCACCTGAGCCCCCACAGCTCGCTCATGCCTAAAAAACAAAACAAAAAAAAAAACTATTAAAATGGCTATTTAAACGAAGTACACCTCTACAAAAAAACTAAAATTAAATTTTTACGAGGCTTTAAAACTCTGTACGACTGTATGAATCTCTACACGTCTTTTAAGCCCCACAAAACGATTTAACTCCTTCCCACGTGCGTCTGATTTATTATTTATTTCACGAGGGTCCTAAACCATGACAAAGGAACCTGGAGCCCCCTCATGGGTCAGTGCCACTCAGAATATTCCAGAAGTTTCTCCACTGACCCATCAGCAAGAGAGAGTTCAGGGTGATCATCCCCGCAGCACTGCTGCCCTAAAATTCAGGTTATTAATCCTAAAATGACTCACCTCAGACAAAAGCAGCATTTCATGGGTAAAAGCACTGAAAAGGAAAGAAAAGAAACATGCGTTAGAATCACAGAATATGATTATATGACACAGCAAACCCTCAGATCGGGGCAGGACGAGCCCTCAGAGAACTCTATAAATTCTTCACCGCGCCATCAGCACAGGTCTGTGAGAGGCTCATCCCCGAGCAGCCCCTGGGGAAGGCGCGGCCGCCTCATGGAACCCCTCAGGGAGGGACGCAGCGGCTGCACCGTGAGGGGAACGGCGCCTGGAGGGCTCCAAGCCGCTCCCCATCAATGTGGGGAGAGGAAATGCCATTATAGAAGCCGCTGCACCCCCCCGAACTTCCCTCATGTACCCCCCTTAAGCACAGCCCAAAAAAAGCGGGACCAACCTTCTCCTACCGCTGCTGGGACAAAATGGCCGCCTTGCTCCTTCACGGGCTCTTAAATAGCGCGCGGGGCAAGCCGGGAAAAGGGGCGGGGCCTGAGCGCTGAGGGAGGAGAAAAGGCGGGAAAGGCGCGAGGAGTGTGAGCCGCCCCCTGGCGGGTGAGGCCGTGAGGGGAATCCCCGGGGGGGTTTTATTTTGGGAATTCCACCAGAATTCGCTCGGTAATTCCCGGCACCACTCGGAAGGGTTCGGAGCCATCAATTAATTCTCTTGATGGCTTTTAATCAAGCTCTCTTCTCCGCCATTCGGGTGTTTCCGGCTCTTTCCGCGCGTCTCTCGGCTTTAATCGGGTATTCTCGTCACCGTTCGGCTCCCTCAGCCCCGCCCACCACCGTATTCGGGTGTTTCCGTCACCGTTCGTCTCCCTAAGCCCCGCCCACAACCGCGTTCGGAAATTTCCGTCGCCGTTCGGTTCTCTCCGCCTCCCCCATAGAGACTCATTCCCCAAACAGCGTCTTCTCATTAGCACAGTTCAAATTAACGCTCATTAAGCTCCTCCCTCTAATTACCTACCCCATCAGCTGCTAAGGAACCCCATTAACCCCTTCCAGGCCAACTTCCATCCCAAACCACTCAGAACGCTTCACAACCAACATCAAAATAAAGCCAACAAAACTAAAAAAAAAAAGTCAAAAAAAGTCAATAAATTCTTGAAAAGCCCCAAAATGCTGGGAACAGAACCCAAATTCCTTTATTGTGCTCAGGAGTTGGCGTTGGGCCCCTTCTTCTTGCCGAAGGTGGGCACGACGTTGACGAAGCGCCGGTTGTACTGCATGCGCCGCTTGGCCCGCCCCGTCTTCTTCTTCTTCTTCTCCTGCTTGGCCACCTGACGGAAAACCGGGGGGTCAGGGGGGTCCCCAAAATCACGGAAAGATCCCCAAACCCCCCAAAGCTGGGGGGAGCCCCCTCAGAGCTCACCTTGGGGGTCTGGCCCCTCACTTTGCCAGCGCGGGCGAGGGAGCCGTGCACCTTACCTGAAAGAAGGAAGGAAATTTTGGTGTTGGGGGGGTTGTTTTGTTAATTAACAGTCCGATAATTAGCAGCCCCCCGTTAATTACCGCCCAGCAGGCGCGTGGAGAGGTCCAGGGTGGTGAATTCGGGGAGGGGGCTCTGCCCCAGCACGGCCTCATCATCCAGGGGGGTCCCGGCGTGGAGCAGCACTTGGTCCTCGGGGGGGATCCCCGAAAGCTCGGCCACCCTCTCCTGGGGGAGGGGGACAAACAGGGGGGTCAGCACCCCAAAATCTGGGAGTGGGGAGGGATTGGGGGAGTGGGACAGCCCGAATTTGGGGGCTCTCACCTTGATCTGGGCGAGGGTCTCGGAGCCGGAGAGCTCGAGGGTGAGGAGGGTCTGGCCGCGGATGAAGAGCTGCATGGTGGGGGCTGGGGGGGGAAATTGGGGGGTTAGGGGGGGTCCCCACATCCCAAAAATAAAGGGGAGACCCTCAGGGGAATTTGAGGCAGAATTTGAGGAGGTTCCAGACCTTACTGTCTTATTTTTGAGGGAAAACCTCCTCGAATTTCCTCCTCCTCATGCTCCCCCTCCTGAGGGTCCCCCCAAAGACTCCTGGGCCTTGCTGAGTCCCCCCAGATCCTCTCCAAAGCCTCATTGGCCCCCTCCAAATAATCCCGACCCCCTCAAGGCCTCACAGCCCCCTCAGGACCCCCCCCATAACCTCTCATACCCCTCTGACCCCCAAAAAACCGCCGGGACGCCCAAAAAACCTCCCAGACTCCCCTCAAGGCTTCACAATCCTTCCCAAGACGCCTCAGGATTATCAAAATCTCCTCAAGCCACCTCATCCCCCTCCCTCAGCCCCTCCCCGCCATTCTGATCCCTCAAAAAGCCCCCAAAAGCCCCAAATCCCCTCAAAAATCCCCAAATTTCTCCCGAACCTCTCGAGCGCGGCCTCACCGCGGCGTCTCCAAGGCGGAAAGGGGCAGCGCGCAGGCGCGGCGCGGTGACATCACCCGCACGTAAAGCGTACGTGGTGACGCCGCTAGCCGCGGAACTACAAATATGGCGGAGTCCTGGCAAGGGGGAGTGGCCGGGAAATCGCGGGTTCATTGGTCTAGAGGGCTGGTGGGCGGAGCTACAAGGAGGGCGTCACTTCCGGGCGGCAAATCCCTGCGTTGCCGTGGCAACGCGATGGCGGCGGCTGAGGAGAGGTGGGGGAGGGGCGGATTTGGGGGGGTTTATGGGGGGTTTTGGGGGGTCCCGGTGTCGAAATTCGCCCCCCCCTCAACGTTCGGACCCTCTCGCAGCTCTTCTCTATGGCTGGAGGCTCACGAGGACCCCCTGGCCGGGCTGTGCACCTTCCCGGGCTGCATGGGTGAGGGGGAAGGGGGGCGTGAGGGGGTTTGGGGGGTCGTGAGGGGGCGTTTGGGGGTGAAGGGGGGTTTGGGGTGAATGGGGGTTTAGGGTGGGGGGGGGCTGGGGGTTTGAGGGCTTTGGGAGGGTCTCTGAGGGAGGGGGGGGCTGGGGTGAGGGGAGGGGTCTGTGGGTTTGGGGGGGTCTCTATGTGAGGAGGGAGTCTCTGGGGGGGGCTGAGGATGAGGGGGGATGTGGGGTGAGGAGGGGTCAATGGGTGAGTGGGGGTCTAGGGGGATTTGGGGTGAGGGGGGGTTCCTGGGTGAGGAGGGGATCTGGGGGTTACGGGGGGGGCTGTGGCTCTGGGGGTAGGGGGTCTCTGGGTGGGGGCGATCTGTGGGTTTGGGGGGGCTTTTGGCGGTCTCTGATTGAGGGGGGGGCGTCTCAGAATGGGGAGGGGTCACTGACAGAGAGGTTTCCCTTGGTGGGGGAGGGGAGGATCTTTTTGGGGGGTTCCCCTGGGTCTGGGGGGGTGTCCTTGATTGGGGGGGGGGGGTTACCCTGAGACCCTCCCCCCTTTCAGCGCTGGTTGATCTCCATGGCGATGGCGACCACAAGGTGATTCCGAATTGGGGAGGGGGTCCCGGGGGGGCTTTGGGGTGCTCGGGGGGGCTGGGGTGCCATGGGGGGGGTCCCTGTGACACTTTGGGGGGCTCCCCTGGGGTGCTCTGGGGGTCCCTGGGTGCTGGGGGGTTATAATGAGCAGTTCCCAAGTTGTTCTGGGGGTCTCCCAGCCCCCCCCACCCCGACCTCCCCCTCCCCAGTTCCCCCCCCAGCTGGTGCTGGGGGTCCCTGAGGGGTCTGGGGGGGTCCCTGGTTTGTTCTGGGGGGGTCCCTGGGGTAACCCGGGGGTCTCTGGAGGCTCTGGTTTGGTCTGGGGGTCCCTGGGCTGTTCTGGGTTATTCTGGGGGGGGGTCTCAGGGGTCTCACCCCCCATTTCCCCCCCAGCTGCTGGTGGGGGTGCCCCGCGGGCCGGGCGGGGGCTCTGGGGGTCCCTGGGCTGTTTTGGGGGAGGGTCTCACCCCCATTTCCCCCTCAGCTCGTTGTGGGGGTTCAGGGCTGTTTTGGGGGGGGTCCCTGGGCTGTTTTGGGGGGGGTTCTCACCCCCATTTCCCCTCAGCTCCTTGTGGGGGTTCAGGGCTGTTATGGGGGGGGGGTCCCTGGGCTGTTTTGGGGGGTGGTCCCTGGGCTGTTTTGGGGGGCTCTCACCCCATTTCCCCTCAGCTCGGTGTGGGGGTTCAGGGCTGTTATGGGGGGGTCCCTGGGCTGTTTTGGGGGGGTCTCACCCCCATTTCCCCCCAGCTCGTTGTGGGGGTGCCCCGCGGGCCGGGGGGGTTCAGGGCTGTTATGGGGGGGGGTCCCTGGGCTGTTTTGGGGGGTCTCACCCCCATTTCCCCCTCAGCTCGTTGTGGGGGTTCACTCTCACGAGATGTGTGGTTCAGGGCTGTTATGGGCGGGGTTCAGGGCTGTTTTGGGGGGGGGGTCCCTGGGCTGTTTTGGGGGGTTCTCACCCCCATTTCCCCCCAGCTCGTTGTGGGGGTGCCCCACGGTTCGGGGGTTTCCTGGGCTGTTTTGGGGGGCTCTCACCCCCATTTCCCCCTCAGCTCAGTGTGGGGGTTCAGGGCTGTTATGAGGGGGGTCTCTGGGCTGTTTTGGGGGGGGGTCCCTGGGCTGTTTTGGGGGGCTCTCACCCCCATTTCCCCCTCAGCTCAGTGTGGGGGTTCAGGGCTGTTATGGAGGGGGGTCCCTGGGCTGTTTTGGGGGGCTCTCACCCCCATTCCCCCTCAGCTCGTTGTGGGGGTGCCCCGCGGGCCCAGCGGGCCCCGCCTGGCCGTCGTGAGGGGCGCGGGCTCCATCTCCAGCCTGGCGCTGCCCGAGGCCCCCGCGGGGCTGGGGGCGTTCGGCCCCACCTTGGGGGGCTCCTCGGGGGGCTCCGGGGGGGGCCCCGCCGTGGTCGTGGCCGCCGGGCCCGCCCTGTTCGTGTACCGGAACCTGCGGCCCTTCTTCAAATTCGCGCTGCCCGCCCGCGCCCCGGAGCCCCTGGAGCGGGAGCTGTGGCTGCAGGCCGAGCAGGTGCGGGGGGTTTGGGGTTTGGGGGGACCCCTCCCCAAATTGGGAATTCCCCCGTTGTGTACAGGAGGGGTTTGAGGGGTGTCACTCCTCCTGATGTTGTTTTTTTGGGTTTCTTGAATTTAATTTTTTTAAATTTATTTTATTTGGTTTTTTGGGGTTTTTTTTGGGGGGTTGGATATTTTATTTTATTTTGGGGTTTTTTTGGTTGTCTTTTTATTTTTTTAAATTTTATTTTGCTTTTTTTAAATTTTTGGGGGGTTGGGGTTTTTTGTTTTATTTTGGGGTTTTTTTTGGGTGTTTTTGGTTTTTTTTCTTTTATTTGGGTTTACTCTCACGATTTGTGTTTTTTTTTAATTTTATTTTGGGGTTTTTTTTATTTGTATTTCTTAAATTTCATTTTGGCTTTTTTTTTTTTTTTTTTCTGGGTTATTTTCGTTTTTGGGGTTTTTGGGGTTTTTTTGTTTTTTTTTTTTTTTTGAGGGTTTTTTTGGTTTGGTTTGGTTTTCTTTTTTGGGGTGTTTTGTTTTTTTGTTGTTGTTTTTATTTTGGAGTGCCTGCAGGACCAGATCGACCCCCTGATGCTGAAGGAGATGTTGGAGGATTTGAGGTGGGGGCGACCCCCGGATTTTGGCGGGGGGGGGGAGGCGAAAATGGATGGGAGACGGGGGTGGTGGCACCCCAAAAATATTTGGGGTTTTTTGGGGAGGGGGAATTTGGGGTCTTGGAGGGGAATTTTGGGGTCCCTGGGAGGAATTTGGGGTCTTTGAGGGGGAATTTTGGATCCTTGGGGGGAATTTTGGCTCCCAAAAATCTGCATCACTTCACGGGGGTCCCAAAAATTCTGTGTGACTTTGGGGGGACGCTTTGGGATTTTTCTGGGGGAGGGGGGTTCCCAAAAAATTCGGGTCCCTTTGAGGTCCCTGGGGGTCCTTTGGGGTGGGGGGGGCACCCTGAGCCCCCCTTGATTTTGGGGGATTTTGGGGGGTCGCAGGGACAAGGCCGAGGTGCCCCTGACGGCGCAGTCGCTGCGGTGAGTGGGGGGTCCTGAGGGGTTTGAGGGGGTCTGGGGGGGGTCCTGAGGGGTTTGGGGGGGTCTGGGGGGGTCCTGGGGTGGTTTGGGGGTTTATGGGGGGGGTCCCTGTGGGGATTGGGGGGACCCTGGGGTGTTTGTGGAGGTCCTGAGGGGTCCCAGGGGGTCCCTATGGGGTCCTGGGGGGGTCCCCATGGGGTTTGGGGGGTCCTGGGAGGGTCCTCATGGGTTTAGGGGGGATCCCTGTGGGGTCTGGGGGGTCCCAGGGGTGTTTGGGAGGGTCCTGGGGGGTCCCAGGGAGGTTTGGGGGATTATGGGGGGGGGTCCCAGAGGGTTTGGTGGGGTCCCTGTGGGGACTGGGGGACCCTGGGGTATTTGGGGAGGTCCTGAGGGGTCCTGGGGGGGGTCCCCATGGGGTTTGGGGGGATCCTGGGGGGGTTTGGGGGGGGTCCTGAGAGGGTCCCTGGTGGGGTCCTGGGGGTCTCTGGGTGCCCATGGGGGTCTCAGGGGGTCCCTGAGGGTCTCTGGGTGCCCATGGGGGTCTCAGGGTGCCCATGGGGGGTCTCTGGGTGCCCATGGGGGTCTCAGGGGGTCCCTGGGGGTCTCAGGGGGTGCCACGGGGTGCCCCC
>CM063160.1:621482-787833 GCA_031885435.1 Passerculus sandwichensis | reverse complement strand
ACACATCTCGTGAGAGTGAAATTTGGGGGTCCCTGAGGGGATTTGGGGGAAATTTGGGGGGAATTTGGGGGTCCCTGAGGGGATTTGGGATCCCTGGGGGGGAAATTTGGGGGTCCCTGAGGGAATTTGGGGTTCCTGGGTGGGATTTGGGGTCCCTGGGGGGGAAATTTGGGGTTCCCTGAGGGGATTTGGGGGTCCTTGGGGAGGTTTTGGGGGTCCCTAGGGAAGAATTTGGGGTCCTGGGTGGGATTTGGGATTTCTGGTGGATTTTGGGGTTCCTGGGGAGGATTTTGGGCTCTTGTTGAGATTTTTGGGATTCTTACGGGGGTTTTAGGGGTCCCTGAAGCAAATTTTGGGGTCCTGAGATTGGTTTGGGATTTCTGATGGATTTTGAGGGTCCCTGGAGGGGTTTTTGGGATTTCTGATGGATTTTGAGGTCCCTGGAGGGGTTTTTTGGGGGTCCCTGGAGGGGTTTTTTGGGGTCCCTGACCCCCCAATTTCTGCCCCCCCCCCCCAGGTGCAGGGTTTGGGCCCCGCCTGCGCCTGACTCTGGGGGTGCTCCTGCCCGGGGGGGCCCCCCCGACCCCCAACCTGGTGCTGCTGCTGCGCTGCCACCCCCCCCCCGAAACGGCTGCAGCCCCCCTGCATCAAGGTACCCCAAAACACACCAAAAACACCCCAAAAACACCCCCAAAATACCCCAAAAACACCCCCCGAAACGGCTGCAGCCCCCCTGCATCAAGGTACCCCAAAAACACCCCAAAAACACCCCAAAAATACACCAAAAATAACCCCAAAAATACCCCCAAAACACCCCAAAATACCCCCCGAAACGGCTGCAGCCCCCCTGCATCAAGGTACCCCAAAACACCCCCAAAAACACCCCAAAAACACCCCAAAAACACCCCAAAAATACCCCAAAAACACACCAAAAATACCCCAAAAACACTCCAAAAATACCCCAAAACACCCCAAAAACACCCCAAAAACACCCCAAAAATACCCCAAAACACCCCAAAAATACCCCAAAAAACACCCCAAAAACACCCCCAAAACACCCCAAAAATACCCCAAAACACCCCAAAAACACCCCAAAACCACCCCAAAACACCCAAAAATATCCAAAAAATACCCCAAAAACACCCCAAAAATACCCCAAAAACACCCCAAAAATACCCCAAAAACACCCCAAAAATACCCCCAAAACACCCCAAAAACACACCAAGAACACCCCAAAAATAACCCCAAAAACACCCCAAAAATCCCCCCCGAAACGGCTGCAGCCCCTCTGCATCAAGGTACCCGAAAACACCCCAAAAATACCCCAAAAACACCCAAAATAACCCAAAAATCCCTCCGAAACGGCTGCAGCCCCCCTGCATCAAGGTACCCCAAAAATGGCCAAAATACCCCAAAAACACCCCAAAAATACCCAAAATACCCCCAAAACACCCCTAAAATACCCCCAAAATAACCCCCAAAATCCCCCCGAAATGGCTGCAGCCCCAAAAATACAAAAAACCCCAAATTACTCCCAAAACATCCCAAAATCCCAATTTTAGGTTCTCCCCTGATTCTGAAACCTTCCCACAATTTCTTTCTCCCCCAAATCTTTGGGGTTTCTCCTCCAATTTTTGGGTTTTTTCCCCTCTTTTTTTGGGTATCTCTTGCCCCATTTTTGTGGATTTTTTTTCCCGATTTTTGGGGGTTTTCCCGCCTTTTTTTTTATTTTTTTATTTTTCCCCCATTTTTGGGATCTCTCCAATTTTTGGGATTTTATCCCCTCTTTTTTGGGGTATCTCTCTCCCCGTTTTTGGAATTTTTTCCCCCATTTTTGGGATTTTTTTTCCCAATTTTGGAATTTTTCCCCAATTTCATTTTTTATTTTTTCCCTGCATTCCTGGGGTCTCTCTCTCCCAATTTCAGGAATTTCTTTTGCCGATTTTTGAGGTTTTTCCCCCATTTTTGTTGTCCCTCCCCCAGGTGCCGCTGCTGCTGCCGGGGCTGCGCTTCCAGTTCGGGACCTGGCTGGAGCCGGGGGGGGGGGGGGGGGCCCGGGGAGGCTGCAGGTGAGGAGGGGGCACCGGGGGGGGAGGGGACACACCTGGGGACACACCTGGGACACACCTGGAGACACATCTGGGGACACCTGGGGACAGATGGGGACACACCTGGAACACACCTGGAGACACCTGGGGACACCTGGGGGGGTCAGGACATACCTGGGGATACACCTGGGGACAGCTGGGGACACCTGGGGGCGTCAGGACATATCTGGGGACACACCTGGGGAAGGGGGGGGACACAGCTGGGGACACCTGGGAGGGGTCAGGATGCACCTGGGGGCGTCAGACACACCTGGGGACACCTGGGGGGGAGGGGACACACCTGGAGAAGGATGGGGACCTGGGGGGGACACCTGGGACACACCTGGGGACACACCTGGAACACACCTGGAGACACCTGGGGACACTGGGGAGGGATGGGGACCTGGGGGGACACCTGGGACATACCTAGGGGAGGGGGACACACACCTGAGGGGACACCTGAGACACACCTGGGGACAGGACACACCTGGGACACACCTGGTCACACCTTGGGGGACGGGGACACACCTGGGGAGATGGGGACACACCTGGGGGGTCAGGACACACCTGGGATGTACCTGGGGGAGGGAGGGACACCTGGGGGGATGGGGACACACCTGGTCACACACCTGTCACACCTGGGGGTTCACACTGTGCCCCTCCCCCCCAGGTGCTGGTGCTGTGCCCGGGCCGGGAGGGGCCGGTGCTGACGGCTCAGGTGGGGCTGCCCCCGGTGGCCACCTGAGAGCACCTGGGACACCTGGGGACACCTGGGGACAACTGTGCCACCTGCACCTGGCACCTGAGAGCACCGGGGACACCTGGGGACAACTGTGCCACCTGCACCTGGCACCTGGGAGCACCTGGGGACACCTGAGAGCACCTGGGACACCTGGGAGCACCTGGGACAACTGTGCCACCTGTACCTGGCACCTGAGAGCACCGGGGACACCTGGGGACACGTGTGCCCTCCGTGTCACCTGCACGACACCTGTGCCACCTGCACCTGGCACCTGAGAGCACCTGGGAACACCTGTGTCACCTTCACCTGTGGCGCCTAAGGGCACCTGTGCCACCTGTACCTGGTGTCACCCGTGTCATGCGCACCGTGCACCTGAGGGCACCTGTGCCACCTGTACCTGGTGTCACCTGTGTCACCTGAGGGCACCTGAGAGACGCCTGTACCTGAGCACACCTGGTGTCATCTGTGTCACCTGTGCCACCTGTGCCACCCACACCTGGGGCACCTGCACCTGAGGGCACCTCTGGCACCCGTACCTGGTGTCACCTGTGTCACCCGCACCGGGCACCTGTGTCACCTGCAGCACCCGCGCGTGGCGCCTCAGCGTCACCTCTGGCACCTGGCACCGGGTCACCGGGTCACCCCGGCACCGTGCCAGCCCTCACCTGGGTCACCTGTACCCCCTCCTGTCACACCTCACCTGTGTCCCCTCCCCAGTGTCACCTGTCCCCGTGTCACCTGTGTCCCCTCCCAAATGTCACCTGCGACATGCCTGTGTCACCTTCCCAGGTCACTGTGTCCCTCCCCAGTGTCACCTGTCCCTGTGTCACCTGTGTCCTCTCACCTGTGTCCCCTCCCCTGTATCACACCTGTCCCTGTGTCACCTGTGTCCTCTCATCTGTGTCCCCTCCCCAGTGTCACCTGTCCCCTCCCCTGTATCACACCTGTTCCTGATGTCACCTGCGTCACCTGTCACCCCTCCCCAGTGTCACCTGTGTCTCACCTGTCTCACACCTGTCCCCAGTGTCACACCTGTCCCCCCCCCCCCAATAAAGCTCCCGGTGCTGCAGCCCTGGCTCCGTGGGGGAGGGGCGGCCCCAGTGCTCCCAGTGCCGACCAACACCTGTCCCAGTGCTCCCAGTACCCCCCCAGTACCCTCCCAGTGCTCCCAATATCCCCCAGTACCCCGCAATGCCCTCCCAGTATCCCCTCATCCTTCTCCCAGTCCATCCCAGTTCCCCCCAGTTCCCTCCCAGTCCCCCCAATCCCTCCCATTGCCCTCCCAGTTCATCCCAGTTCCTCCAGTCCCTCCCAGTTCCCTCCCACTGCCTTCCCAGTTCCCCCATTTCCCCTCCCAGTTTCCCCCAGTTCATTCCCATTTCCCCTCCCAGTCCCTCCCAGTCCATTCCCAGTTTCCCCAGTTCCCCCCCAGTTCCCTCCCAGTCCCTCCCAGTTCCCTCCCAGTCCATTCCCAGTTTCCCCAGTTCCCCCCCAGTCCATTCCCAGTCCGGCACTGGTGCCATTTGTCTTTATTGAGCCACGACACAAACCCGGCGGGGGCCGAACTGGGACAAACTGGGACAGACTGGGAGCCGCCCCCTCCCCCCCCCCGCTCCCCGGATCGGGGTCATTGCGGCAGCCGGGGGGGAGGGGCGGGGCCGGGGGTCCCCAAATCCGGGGGGGGTCCCCAAAATCCGGGGGGGGGGGGGGGGTCCTGCGGGGGGATTGGGGGCACCCCGGAGTTTGGGGGGGGGGGGCTCGGGGGGGTCCCCAAAATCCAGGGGGGTCCCGAAAATCCCAGGGGGGGCTCAGGGGAGTCTGGGGGACCCCGGAGTTTGGGGGGGGGGGTCCCAAAATCCGGGGGGTCCCAAATTCCTGCAGGGGGTCCCAAAATCCGAGAGGGGTCCCCAAATCCAGGAGGGTCCCGAATTCTGAGGGGGGGTCCCCAAATCCAGGAGGGTCCTGGGGGGGGTCCCCAAATTCCGGGGGGGGGGGTCCCCAAATCCAGACGGGTCCTGGGGGGGGTCCCCAGATCCAGGAGGATCCCAAATTCCGGGGGGGGGTCCCCAAATCCAGGTGGGTCCCAAATTCCGGGGGGGGTCCCCAGATCCTGGAAGGTCCCAAATTCCGGGGGGGGTCCCCAGATCCAGGAAGGTCCCAAGTTCCGGGGGGGGTCCCCAGATCCAGGAAGGTCCCAAATTCCGGGGGGGGTCCCCAGATCCAGGCGGGTCCCGGCTCCAGCGGTGGGGGGGGGTCCCGGGGGTGCCGCCCCCCCCTCAGAAGCTCACCAGGGTGTACACCATACTGGGGGGGAGGGGCACGCTGGGGCTCCCAGTATGGCCCAGTCCGCACCAGTGCCCCCCCCACGCTCATCCCAGTATGGCCCAGTCCACACCAGTGCCCCCCCCACGCTCATCCCAGTATGGCCCAGTCCACACCAGTGCCCCCCCAGTCCCTCCCAGTCCCACTCACCTGTACAGGTAGTAGAAGAAACACAGCAGGTAGAACCCCAGTTTGCCCCAGTTTATCCCAGTTTAATCCAGTTTGCCCCAGTTTATCCAGTTTAACTCACCTGTACAGGTAGTAGAAGAAGCACCAGCAGGTAGAATGCCAGTTTGCCCCAGTTTATCCCAGTTTGCCCCAATTTATCCCAGTTTGCACTGGTTTATCCCAATTTAACCCAGTTTACCCCAGTTTCACTCACCTGTACATGTAGTAGAAGAAGCACAGCAGGTAGAACCCCAGTTTATCCCAGTTTATCCCAGTTTATCCCAGTTTGCCCCAGTTTAACTCACCTGTACAGGTAGTAGAAGAAGGACAGCAGGTAGAACCCCAGTTTATCCCAGTTTATCCCAGTTTATCCCAGTCCCACTCACCTGTACAGGTAGTAGAAGAAGGACAGCAGGTAGAACCCCAGTTTATCCCAGTTTATCCCAGTTTAACTCACCTGTACAGGTAGTAGAAGAAGCACAGCAGGTGGAACCCCAGTTTGCCCCAGTTTATCCCAGTCCCACTCACCTGTACAGGTAGTAGAAGAAGGACAGCAGGTAGAACCCCAGTTTATCCCAGTTTATCCCAGTTTAACTCACCTGTACAGGTAGTAGAAGAAGGACAGCAGGTAGAACGCCAGTTTGCACCAGGCCTCCTTCTGGCAGTAGCCCAGGATGTCGGCGTCCATGATGGACACGGCGTCAAAGAGACCCTCGGAGCCGTCGGCCGGGCGGTGGAAATACCTGGGGACAGCGGGGACACCGTGGGGACAGTGGGGACACCGTGGGGACACCATGGGACACCGTGGGGACACCATGGGGACAGCGGGGACACCGTGGGGACACCGTGGGGACACCATGGGGACAGTGGGGACACCATGGGGCCACCATGGGGACACTCTGGGGACACTTTGGGGACACCGTGGGGACACTCTGGGGACACCATGGGGACAGTGGGGACACTGTGGGGACACTGTGGGGACACCACGGGGACACCATGGGGACACTCTGGGGACACTTTGGGGACACCATGGGGACACTCTGGGGACACTCTGGGGACACTTTGGGGACAATGGGGACACTTTGGGGACACCATGGGGACAGTGGGGACACCATGGGGACACCTTGGGGACTCTCACGAGATGTGTGGAGACTGTGGGGACAACGTGGGGACACCATGGGGACAGTGGGGACAACATGGGGACACTCTGGGGACACCGTGGGGACACTTCGGGGACACCGTGGGGACACCATGGGGACACCAGGGACACTTTGGGGACACCGTGGGGACACTCTGGGGACACCGTGGGGACACCATGGGGACACCAGGGACACTTTGGGGACACCGTGGGGACACTCTGGGGACACCGTGGGGACACCATGGGGACAGTGGGGACACTGTGGGGACACCATGGGGACACTTCGGGGACACTTTGGGGACACCGTGGGGACAGTGGGGACACCGTGGGGACACCGTGGGGACACTTTGGGGACAGCGTGGGGACAGTGGGGATACCATGGGGACACCGTGGGGACACCACGGGGACACTTTGGGGACACTCTGGGGACACCATGGGGACACCATGGGGACACTTTGGGGACACCATGGGGACACCGTGGGGACACTCTGGGGACACCATGGGGACACCGTGGGGACACTTTGGGGGACAGTGGGGACACTGTGGGGACACCGTGGGGACACCATAGGGACACCGTGGGGACACCATGGGGACAGTGGGGACACCGTGGGGACACCGTGGGGACACTCTGGGGACACTTTGGGGACACCATGGGGACACCGTGGGGACAGTGGGGACACTTTGGGGACAGCATGGGGACACTTTGGGGACACCGTGGGGACACCGTGGGGACAGCGGGACACTTTGGGGACAGTGGGGACACCGTGGGGACACCATGGGGACACTTTGGGGACAGTGGGGACACCGTGGGGACATCGTGGGGACACCGTGGGGACAGCATGGGGACACCGTGGGGACACTTTGGGGACACCGTGGGGACACCGTGGGGACACTTTGGGGACACCGTGGGGACACCGTGGGGACACTGTGGGGACAGCGTGGGGACACCGTGGGGGACACTTTGGGGACAGCGTGGGGACAGTGGGGATACCATGGGGACACCGTGGGGACACTTTGGGGACCCCCAAATCCCCCCAAGCCCCCAGACCCCCCAAATCCCCCAGGACCCTCAGACTCCCCAATGCCCCCCATGCCCCCGGTGCCCCCCGTGCCCCCCGGTGCCCCCCATGCCCCCCGTGCCCCCCGTGCCCCCCGGTACCCTCCAGAGGTGGCACAGCAGCAGGGGCAGGTTCAGCCCCACACACCCATTTCCCCTGATGCCCCCTGTGCCCCCCGTGCCCCCCATTGCCCCCCGTGCCCCCCATACCTCCAGAGGTGGTAGAGCAGCAGGGGCAGGTTCAGCCCCACACACCCCATGCCCCCCGTGCCCCCCGGTGCCCCCCATGCCCCCCGTGCCCCCCATGCCCCCCGTGCCCCCCGTACCTCCAGAGGTGGCAGAGCAGCAGGGGCAGGTTCAGCCCCACACACCCATTTCCCCTGATGCCCCCGGTGCCCCCCATGCCCCCGGTGCCCCCAATGCCCCCCGTGCCCCCGGTGCCCCCCGTGCCCCCCCGTACCTCCAGAGGTGGTAGAGCAGCAGGGGCAGGTTCAGCCCCAAATCCCCAGTGCCCCCGGTGCCCCCCATGCCCCCCATGCCCCCGGTGCCCCCCGTGCCCCCCGTGCCCCCCGTACCTCCAGAGGTGGCAGAGCAGCAGGGGCAGGTTCAGCCCCACACACCCATTTCCCCTGATGCCCCCAGTGCCCCCCATGCCCCCCATGCCCCCTGGTGCCCCCCATGCCCCCAGTGCCCCCCGTGCCCCCCGTACCTCCAGAGGTGGTAGAGCAGCAGGGGCAGGTTCAGCCCCAGCGTCACCCACTCGGCCGCGCACAGGAACATGAGGCAGAAGAGCCCGTGGATGCAGTACTCGGGCACCACCAGCTGGGGGCGACAGCGACACCACCATTGTGTCACCCCCGGTGTCACCGCGGCCACCTCATTGTCACACGGGTCACCTCATTGTCACCGGGGTCACCCCGGGGTCACCACGGCCCCCTCATTGTCACCACGGCCACCTCACTGTCACCGGGGCCGCTTCACTGTCACCGGGGCCGCCTCATTGTCACCGCGGCCACCTCATTGTCACACGGGTCACCTCATTGTCACCGGGGTCACCCCGGTGTCACCACGGCCCCCTCATTGTCACCGGGACCGCTTCATTGTCACCGGGGTCACCCCATTGTCACATGGGTCACCTCATTGTCACCGGGGCCGCCGTCTGGGGATGACGCTGTCACATCCCGCCCCACCACCAGGACCACCTCATTGTCCCCGGGGCCACCGCGACTGCCACCAGAGACCCCCCAACTGTCACTGGGGCCACCCCAACTGTCCCCAGGGCCACCTCCTGGGAGTGACACCGTGATGTCCCACCACGTCACCAGGGCCACCTCATTGTCCCCAGGGCCACCCCATTGTCACCAGGGCCGCCCCAGTGTCCCCAGGGCCATCCTACTGTCCCCAGGGCCACCCCAGTGTCCCCAAGGCCACCCCAGTGTCCCCAAGGCCATCCTACTGTCCCCAGGGCCACCCCAACTGTCACCAGGGCCACCCCCTGGGGGCAAGACCGTCACATCCTAGTGTGTCACCAGGGTCACCCCATTGTCACCAAAGGTCACCCCATTGTCACCAAGCCCCCCCAGCAATACTCGGCACCGCCACCAGGGGGCGACACCTCCGACACCCAAGCCCCGCCCCCTCGCTCAGGCCCCGCCCACACCACGCCCCCTCATTTTGGGGGGGTTTGTGTTTTTTGGGGGGTTTTCAATATTTTGGGGGGGGGGGTTTTCAATATTTTGGGGGGATTTCAACATTTTCGGGGGGACTTCAATATTTTTCAGGGGATTTTTGGGGGGACTCCAATATTTTTCAGGGGATTCGGTATTTCTGGGGGGTTGTTCAATATTTTTGGGGAGGTTTCAAAATGTTTGGGGACGCCTCAATATTTCTGGAGCACGTTCAGTATTTTTTAGGGGGTGTTAAAAGATTTTTGCAGGGGTTTTTCAGTATTTTGGGAGAGGTTTCAGTATTTTTGGGGCGCGTTTTTTGGGGGGTTTCAATATTTTTTGGGGTGCTCGGTATTTTCTGAGGGGGGGTCCGCACCTTGCGCAGGAGGCAGCAAATCCTCTCGATGTTTTTCAACCGTTCGCGCTGGGGGGGGGGGACACAGGAAATTGGGGAGGGGTCCCCAAAGCCCTGAAGACCCCCCCCGAACCCCCCCAGGTCCCTCCCTGAGTTTGGGGGGGGGGCCCGTCCGCCCCTCCCCCCCCCCCCCCTTTGAGCAGTTTGGGGGGGGAGGGGCGGCAGGAACGGGGTCGGGGGGGGGGGAGGGGCCGCGCCCGTCCCGGATTTGGGGGGGGCTAAAAATAGAAACCGACCTGGATTCCCTCCCCCCCCCGACCCAGAACCCCCCCCACCCCCCACCCTGACATCTGCCCCTCCCCCACCCCTCCCCAAGGGGATTTTGGGGGTCCTGAGCCCAATGGGGGGGTCCAGGGGGGGGGCTCAGGGGTGGGGGGGGACCCCAGGGTTTGGGGTGGGGGTCCTGGGGGGGGTCTGGAAAAGTTTTTGGGGGGATCTGGGGGGGGTTTTGGGGGGGTTTTACAGGGGGGGGGGGTCTGGAGGTTCTGGGGGAAATTGGGGAGGGGTCTCAGGGGTCCTAAGGGGGTCCCAAGGGTGTGGGGGGGGGGGTCCTGGGAGGGGCTTAGGGAGGTTTTGGGGGGGATTTTGGGGGGTCCTGGAGTCGGGGGGTTCCAAGGGAAAACTGGGGGGGGGTCTGAGGGGTCTCTGGGGGTCCCTGGGTGTCCCATGGGGGGTCCCAAGGACTCTCACGAGATGTGTTTGGGGGAATCTGGGAGGATTTTGGGGGGTCCTGGAGGTCTGGGGGGTGCAGGGGAAATTGGGGGGGGGGTTCTGGGGGTCCCAGGGGAGTCCCAAAGGTGGGGGGGGGATCTGGGGGGGTCTTGGGGAGGTTTTGGGGGGCTCTGGGAGGGTTTTGGGGGACATTGATGGGGGTTGTGGAGGTCCAGGGATTGCAGGGGAAATTGGGGAGGTTTGGGGGGGTCCCTGGGGGGGGTCCCGGGGGTCCCTCACCGCCCGCGCGGGTTCCCTTGGTCGATCGGGTTCTTGAAGTCCGTGCGGAGCTCGTCAAAGGCGATGATCTGGGGGGGGGTGAGGGGAGGGGGTCCTGAGGGGACCCCCAAAAATCCAAACACCCCCCGAGACCCCCCCCCAAAATGCAAACAACTCCCGAGACCCCCCCCAAAACCCCCCCAAAACCCCAAAGGAGGGGAAAAGGGGAGCCTGAAGGGACCCGAACCCCCCAAAACCCCCCCAGGACCCTCCCCAAGCCCAACCCCGTGTGCAGGGGGGGCTGCAAAACCCGGAGCCCCCCAAAAACCTCCCCAAAACCCCCCCGGACCCCCCACCCCCATCCCCAAAATTTGGGTTACCCCGGGGGGAGGGGCAAGGGGGGGTTGGGAGGGCATTGAGACCCCCCCGGACCCCCAAAAACCCCCCAGACCCCCAAAAGCCCCCAAATCCCCCAGACCCGCCATAACACCCTCGGAGCCCCCCAAAACACCCTCAGAACCCCCCAAAATCCTCCGGACCCCCCCAAAATCCACCCAGACCCCCCAAAAACCCCACCCGGACCCCCAAAACCCCCAGAATCCCCCAGACACCCCGAAAATCCACCCAGACCCCCCCCAAATCCACCCAGACCCCCTCAAAACAAGCCCAGACCCCCCCAAAACCCCATCCGGACCCCCAAAACCCGTCCAGATCCCTCAAAACCCCCCAAAATCCCCCCAGACCCCCTCAAAACAAGCCCAGACCCCCACCCAAATCCACCCAGACCCCCCAAAACCCCACCCGGACCCCCCAAACCCCCCAAAGACGCCCAGACCCCCCCTCAAATGCCCCAAAACCCCCCCAGGCCCCCCCAAAACGGCGCCAGCAGCGGAGCCGCTGCATCTGTTGCCATGGCAACGCCGCCGCGTAGCAACGGCCCTAGCAACGGCGATGGGGGGGGGGCCCTGAACCCCCAAACCCCCCCAGGACCCCCCCGGGGTCTCCCCAAATTCCTCCAACCCCCCCCCCATCGTTGCCATGGTAACCCGCCCCCGCCGTTGCCTGGCAACGCCGCCCATCCCCCCCCTTCTGAGCATCCCCTTCCCCCCCTCAGGCGTTGCCTGGCAACGCCCCCCCCCCCTCCTCCACACCCCCCACCCAAAATCATCGCGACCCCCCCCCAAAATTCGCCCCCTCCTCAAATTTCGGGGGTGGACGCCCCCTCCCCTCCCCCACCATGGGGGGTTCGGCTGCCATTCCGCCCCCCCCCCCCCCAAATTTCCAGCGCCCCTCCCCCCATCCAGAGGGGCTGGGGGCGATTCCTGAGACCCCTCCTCAAATTGCGACCCCTCCCCAAATTCTCGACCCCTTCCCCATCCTGGAGCCCCCCTGGGGGGGTTTCGGGGACAATTTGGGGGGGGGGGGGTTGGTGATAATTTTGGGGGGGGGGTTTAGGGACAATCCTGCGACCCCTCCCCTCAAATTGCGACCCCCTCCCCAAAATCTCGACCGTCCCCAACTCCCCAGCGCCCCCTCCCCCATTTCCCTTGGGGTGAATTTTTTGGGGGGGGGATTTTGGGGCCAATTTTTTGGGGGGTTTTAGGGACAATTCCCGGGACCCCCTCCCCAAATTGCGACCCCCCCAAAATCTCGACCCCCTCCCCAATTCCTCCCCCAAATTTCCCTCCCACCCCCATCCCTGAGCCCTCCTGGGGGCGATTTTGGGCCAATTTTGGGGGGATTTTGGTGACAATTTTTGGGGGGTTTTGGGGACAAATTTCGGGGGGCTTTTGGGGAGACCCTCCTTGGGACCCCCCCCCAATTTTTGCGCCCCCCCCGGCCCCACTCACGTGCCAGATGACGAAGAAGATGAGGGAGGCGCAGAGCACGAGGGTCAGCATGTAGCAGAAGGCGGCGAAGGTGAACGCCATGATGGGGGGGGGGGGGGGATGGGGGAGGGGCGCGGGGGGGCTCCGGGGGTGGGGGAGGGGCGGGGGGGGGGCTCAGCCCCGGGGGGTCCGGACTCGGCCATGGGGGGAGGGGGGGGGCAAAAAAAAAAAAGGGGGGAGGGGGGACCCGAGAGGCGCTACCGGGAACGGCCCGAGGGCGCCATGCCCGGCGGGGCGGGGCTGAGCGAGGGGGCGGGGCTTGGGGTGGGCGGGCTTCGGAGGGGGAGGGGCTTAGTGAGAGGAGGGGTTTGGGGGAGGGGCTTAGGGAGGGGTTTGAGGGCGGGGCTTGGGCAGGAGGGGGTGGAGCTTCAGAGGGGCGTGGCTTAGGGGCTTAGGAGGGGTTAAAGGGGCGGGGCTTGAGAGGGGGAAGGGCTTGGGATGAGGGGGGGGCTCCGGGGTGGGAGGGGCTTGTGGAAGCATTTAAGGGGCGGGGCTTGTGAAGAGGGGAGGGGCCTTAGGATGGGTTTGGGGGCGGGGCTTGGGAGGGGAGGGGCTTGGGGAGGGGTTTGGGGCGGGGCTTGGGTTGTTTTGGTGGGGAGGGGCTTAGGGTGTGTTGGGGTGGGGTTTGGGGAGGGGTGGGAGGGGGAGGGGTTTGAGGTGGGGGAGGGGCTGAGGGTGGGGATGGGGAGATTGGGATGGGGAGGGGGAGGAGCTTAAGGTGTGGGCGGGGCACAGGAGCACCAAAGGGGCGGGGCCTCAAGGTAGGTGACAGCCAGGTGACACCACCTGAGTGACAGTCATGTGACAGCTGAGTGACACCTGAGTGACACCTAAATGGTGCTTGAATATGACACCTGAGTGGCAGCTGTGTGTGACACCTGACACCTGAGTGACATCCATGTGACATCTGAGTGACATCCGTGTGACACCTGTGTGTCACCTGAGTGACAGCTGAGGGACACCCAAACGCCGCCTGAGTGAAATGTGAGTGACACCTGTGACACCTGAGTGACACCGAGCGCCATTTGTGACACTTGTGTGACACCCGTGTGTCACCTGACTCCTGAGTGACACCTGTGACACCTTAAGTGGCATCCATGTGACACCTGACTGACATCCGTGTGACACCTGAGTGTGACACGTGACCCCTGTGTGACATCCATGTGACACCTGAGTGTCACCTGTGTGACACCTGTGACACTGAGTGACCCCAGGTGACCCCAGGGCGCCACCAGGGCCAGGCCACCCCTGAGGGTCCCAACTGTCCCCAGCCCGGGTGACACCGCGACCCCTCAGTGCCACCCCCCCCCCCCCCCCACGATGTCCCCGTGTCCCCCTCGATGCCACCACGGCCACCGTCCCTGTGCGCCATTCGTTTTTTTTTCCAGCCCGGTGCCACCACCTCTGTCACCTGTGCCACCGCAATGCCGCTGTCCCCAACCCGTGCCACCCTTGTGCCACCTCTGTCACCCCCGTGCCACCCGTGTGCCACCCTTGTCACCCCCGTGCCACCCCCTCTGTCACTGCACTACCACTGTCCCCAGGCCATCAGGTGTCCCCAGCCCGTGTCACCCCATCACACCTGTGTCACCCTTGTGTCACCCCCGTGCCACCCCGTCTGTCCGCCGTGTCACCCCTGTCACCCGTGCCACCCCCTGTCCCTGTGTCACAGTGTCACCGCTGTGCCACCCCCCTGTCCCCGTGTCCTGGTGTCACCCGTGTCCCCCGCTCTGTCCCACTGTCCCCTGTGTCGCTCTGTCCCGGTGTCCCCACTGTCCCCTGTGTCCCTGCTCTGTTGCGGTGTCACTGCTGTCCCCTGTGTCCCTCTGTCCCCATGTCCCCGCTCTGTCCCGTGTCCCTCTGTCCCCACTGTCCCCTGTGTCCCTGCTCTGTTGCGGTATCACTGCTGTCCCCTGTGTCCCTCTGTCCCTGCTCTGTCCCGTGTCCCCGCTCTGTCGCGGTGTCACCGCTGTCCCCCGTGTCCCCGTGTCGCGGTGACACTGCTGTCCCGTGTCCCTCTGTCCCCGTGTCCCCCCACGCTGTCCCCTGTGTCCCCACTGTCCCCTGTGTCCCCGCTCTGTTGCGGTGTCACCGCTGTCCCTTGTGTCCCTCTGTCCGCTGTCCCCTGTGTCCCCTGCTCCGTCCCGCTGTCCCCCGTGTCTGGTGTCACCCGTGTCCCCCACTCTGTCCCTCTGTCCCCTGTGTCCCCGCTCTGTGGTGGTGTCACTGCTGTCCCTTGTGTCCCCGTGTCCCCTCTCTCTCTCTCTCTCTCTCGTTTCTTTATTCGTTTCTCTCCCCTCCCCCCCCTTTGGCACCAGCACGGGGGGGGAGGGGCGCGGGGGGGGGAGGGGCTGAGCGCGTGCGGGTGGGGGAGGGGCTGAGACCCCCCCCCCCCCCAAAAAATAACCCCCCCGGATTTGGCACTGGGGGAGGGGCGGGGTGGGGACACTTCGGGGTGGTGGCACTTTGGGAAGGGCGGTGGCGCTTTGGGGGGGTTGGTGACACATTAGGAGGGGTGGTGGCACTTTGGGGGTTGGTGGCACTTTTTGGGGGTGGCGCTTTTTTTGGGGTGGGTGACACTTTTGGGGTAGGGACACATTGGGGGGGGGAGGGTTTGGTGGCGCTTTTTGGGCAGGCGGCACCTTGGGGATTGGTGACACATCGGGAGGGGTGGTGACACTTTTTGGGCGTTGGTGACACTTTTTTTTGGGGGGGTGACACTTCTCGGGGGGCTTGGTGGCACTTTTGGGGTTGGTGACGACACATTGGGGGATCGGTGACACATTGGGGAGGGTTTGGTGGCACTTTCGGGGGGGGTTTGGTGGCACTTTTGGGGGGTGGCGCTTTTTGGGGTCGGTGACACATTGGGGAGGGTTTGGTGGCACTTTTGGGGGTGGCACTTTTTGGGGTCGGTGACACATTGGGGGGCGGTGGCACTTTTGGGGGTGACGCTTTTTTTTGGGGGGGGGGTTTGGTGGCGCTTTTTGGGGAGGGGCGGCACAAAGACGCTGCAGAAGCGATGGGGACCCCTCCCCCCGCGGGTCTGGGGGCTCGGGGGGGTTCCCAAGGTGGGGGCGGGGCCCGGGGGGGTCCCGGGGGGGGTCCCGGGGGGGTCCCGGGGGGGTCAGGGCGCTTTGCCCCCCCCGAAGAGCCCCACGGGGAAATGCTTCACGTGCGACTGCGGCCACTGCGCCGCCAGCTGGAAGAACTTGATGTCGTCCCATTGGGTGCCATCGACGGTCACTGCGGGGGGGGGGGGCGGCACCCATGGGACCCCTCCCCAAAACCCATAGACCCCTCCCCAAAATCCACCCCCACCCATGGGACCCCTCCCCAAAGCCCCCCATAGACCCCTCCCCAAAATCCACCCCCACCCATGAGACCCCTTCCCAAAACCCATAGACCCCTCCCAAAAACCACCCCCACCCATGGGACCCCCTCCCAAAACCCATAGACCCCCCCCCCCAAACCACCCCCACCCATGGGACCCCTCCCCAAAATCCACCCCCACCCATGGGACCCCTTCCCCCGAAACACATAGACACCCCCCCCCCAAACCACCCCCACCCATGGGACCCCTCCCCAAATCCATAGACCCCCCCCCCCCAAACCACCCCCACCCATGGGACCCCTCCCCAAAATCCACCCCCGGAACCCCCGCCCCGCCCCCAACCCCGGAAATGGATCTGCAGGAAGGGGGGGGGGGGGGGAGAAGGGAGAACCCCTCCCCACCCATGGGTGACACCCCCCCACCCCCACCCAAATGACCCGAACCCCCCCCCCCCCCCAAATTTTGGGGATTTTCCCACCTGGGGGTCGCCCCCCCCCCCCCCCCCACCCACGAGTGACCCTTCCCCACCCTCCGTGCCCCTCCCCCACACCCAAATTTGGGTCCCCCTCCCCCAAATTCGGCGCCCCTCTCCCCCCCCCAAATCACCCCAAACCCCTCCCCCAATCCACCCGATTTCCCACCTGGGGGTCGCCCCCCGCCATTGGGCGCCCCCCCCCCACCCATGGGTGCCCCCCCCCCCCCCCCCTCCACGGGAGCCCCCCCTCACCGCTGAGCAGCGCGGGCGGGGGGCGGGGGGCGCAGATCAGCCGCGTGATCCCCTCCACCCCCCGGCTCTTGTCGGGCTCGCGGGGCCGCTTGAACAGCGCGGGAACTGCGCGAGGGGAGGGGTCCCCAAAAAACGGGGCGGAGCCGCCCCAAAAATCCGCTCAGAAACGGCCCCAAACAGCCGCAAAATAGCCCAAAAAACCAGAAAAAACAGCCCAAAAGCAACCCAAAACACCCCAAAACCTGCCCCAAAACAGCCTCAAGACAGCACAAATATAGCCCCGAAACCAACCCAAAATACCCCAAAATGGCCCCCAAACCAACCGAAAATATCTCCAAAACCAGAGAAAAAACAGCCCCAAAACCAACCCAAAACACCCAAAGCCTGCCCCAAAACAGCCTCAAGACAGCACAAATACAGCCCCAAAAGCAACCCAAAGTAGCCCAAAATGGCCCCCAAACCAACCTCAAAATAGCCCCAAAACCAGAGAAAAAACAGCCCCAAAACCAACCCCAAAATACCCCAAAACAGCCTCAAAATAGCCCAAACACCAGAGAAAAAACAGCCTCAAAACCAACCCAAAATAGCCCCAAAATGGCCCCCAAACCAACTCCAAGATACCCCAAAACAGCCCCAAAACAGCCCAGAAACAGCCCTAAGCCACCCCTGAATTTGCCCCAAAATCCATCTCAAATTCACCCCAAAACCAGATCAGAATCAGCCCCAAATCCACCCCAAAGTCCCAAATCCCCAAAATCCTAAAATCTCAAAATTTCCAAACCCCCAAAATCCCAAGTTCCCAAAACCCCAAAACCCCCAAATTTGGGGTCCCCCCTCACCCTTCTTGTTCTTCTCTCGGCTGACCAGGGTCCAGCCCCAAATCCCCCCAAATCCCAAAATCCCAAATCCCCTCCAGATCCCAAATCCCAAAACCCCAAACCCCCAAAATTCCTGAAATCCCCCAACCCCGCAAATCCCTGAATTCTCAAACCCCCAAAATCCCCAATCCCCAACATCCCCCCAAATCCCAAATCCCCCAAAAACCCCAAAATCCCCAAATTTTGGGGTCCCCCCCTCACCCTTCTTGTTCTTCTCGCGGCTGACCAGGATCCAACCCCGAACCCCAAAACCCCCAAAATCCCAAGTTCCCAAAACTCCCAAATTTCAGGGTCCCCCTCACCCTTCTTGTTCTTCTCGCGGCTGACCAGGGTCCAGCCCCAAATCCCCAAAATCCCCAATATCCCAAATCCCCAAAATCCCAAATCCCCCCCAAATCCCAAATCCCCCCAGATCCCAAATCCCCAAAAAACCCCAAAATCCCCAAATTTGGGGTCCCCCCCTCACCTTTCTTGTTCTTCTCGCGGCTGACCAGGGTCCAGCCCCAAACCCCCAAAATCCCAAATCCCCAAAACCCCCAAAATCCCAAGTTCCCAAACCCCCAAAATCCCAAGTTCCCAAAACCCTCAAACCCCCAAATTTGGGGTCCCCCCCTCACCTTTCTTGTTCTTCTCGCGGCTGACCAGGGTCCAGCCCCAAATCCCCAAATCCTCAAAATCCCAAATCCCCTCCAAAGCCCCAAATCCCCAAACCCCCAAAATTCCTGAAATCCCCCAACCCCGCAAATCCCTGAATTCTCAAACCCCCAAAATCCCCAAAAACCCAAAAATCCCAAATCCCCCCCAAATCCCCCCAGATCCCAAATCCCCCAAAACCCCCAAACCCCCAAATTTTGGGGTCCCCCCTCACCCTTCTTGTTCTTCTCGCGGCTGACCAGGGTCATGGCCAGGGTGGTCCCGGGGGGGTCTCCGGGGGGCGGCAGCCGCGTCACCAGCAGCGAGCGGAACGTTCCCCTGAGGCTGCTCTTGGGACCCCCGCCCTGCGCCCGCTCCCCCTCCGCCCCCCGCCGCCGCTCGGGGGGCGCCGCGACCCCTCCCCAGTAATCGACCTGGAGCCCCAGGGCGTCCCCCGAGGGGCTGAAAATGGGGGGGGGATCCCCAATTAGGGAGGGACCCCCCAAAATAACCAGGGACCCCCCCCAAAATACCCAGAGACCCCTCCCCAGTAATCGACCTGGAGCCCCAGGGCGTCCCCCGAGGGGCTGAAAACGGGGGGGAGATCCCCAATTAGGGAGGGACCCCCCCCAAAATACCCAAAATAACCAGGGACCCCCTCCCAGAATACCCAAAATAACCAGGGACCCCCCCCCAGAATACCCAAAATAACCAGGGACCCCCCCAAAATAACCAGCGACCCCCCCAAAATACCCAGAGACCCCTCCCCAGTAATCGACCTGGAGCCCCAGGGCGTCCCCAGAGGGGCTGCAAATGGGGGAGGGGGGAGATCCCCAATTAGGGAGGGGACAGGGACCCCCCCAAAATACCCAGAGACCCCCCCCCCAAAACACAGGGACCAAGGGACCCCCCCAAAAATCCAGACCCCTCCTCAAAAAATCCCAGGGACCACCCCTCCCTATTACCCAGAGACCCCCAAAAAGCACCGAGACCCCCCCCCCAAATCCACTGACCCCCCAAAATACTGAGGGACCCCCAAAACACCCAGGGACCCCCCCCCCCAAAAACCCAGGGACCCCCAAAACACCCAGGAACCCCCAAAGTGCACCCAGGGACCCCCCCCAAAACACCCAGGGACCCCCAAAGTGCACCCAGGGACCCCCCCCAAACGCAGCCCCCCCATCCCCAATTGGGGTCGGGGTCTCACCCGGGGGTCCCCCCGGCCATGGACGGGGACGCCGGGGGGGTCGCGGCCTCGCGGGGGCCCCCCCCGACCCCTCCCCCCGCGGGGGGGGACGTGGAGGGGACAGCGAGGCCCGGGGGGGGGGGCTCGGGGTCAGCGTCACCTGCGGGGACAAAGGGACAATGGGGGGGGACAAAGGGACAATGGGGGACAAAGGGACAGTGGGGGGGCAAAGGGACAGTGGGGGACAAAGGGACAATGGGGGGACAAAGGGACAATGGGGGGGCAAAGGGACAATGGGGGGGCAGGGGGACAGTGGGGGACAATGGGACAATGGGGGGACAGGGGGACAATGGGGGACAAAGGGACAATGGGGGGACAGGGGGACAGTGGGGGGACAAAGGGACAGTGGGGGGACAAAGGGACAGTGGGGGGACAAAGGGACAATGGGGGGACAAAGGGACAGTGGGGGGACAAAGGGACACAAGGGGGGGCAAAGGGGTCAAAGGGACAAATGGGGGGGCTGGGGACACACAGGGGACAAAGGGAGGGGACAGGGACAAAGGGGACACAGGACAGAGCCACTCACCCAGCGCAGGGGGGGGATCCTCGGCCAGGCCAACCTTCACCACCTGCGGGGGGGGGGACACCTTGGGGACACCTTGGGGACACCTTGGGGACACTCAGGGCCACCGTCTGTCCCCAGGGGCTGTGACCTCACCTTGGTGTCACCCCCGCGGTGTGTGCCACGGACACGGGGACAGTGTGACAACCCCACCCCCCCCTCCGGTGTCACCTCCTGTCCCCAAGGACCGGGACCCCCCCCCGCCGGTGTCACCCTGGTGCCACCACTGGCCTGGGGACAGGATGTCCCCTCCCCGGTGTCCCCTCCTCGGTGTCCCCCCAATGTCCCCTCCCTGTGTCCCTCCCTGTGTCCTCCCCCCGTGTCCTCCCCCCGTGTCCCCTCGGTGTCCCCTCCCCTGTGTCCCCTCGGTGTCCCCTCAGTGTCCCCTCGGTGTCCCCTCCCTGCTCTCACCCCCACGAAGGGCACGAACTTCTGGCACGAGTCCTCGTCGGGGCTGGGGACAGTTTGGGGACAGTTGGGGACATCACGGGGAGCCGGTCCCCAGGTGCCACCACCCGCCCGCCACCCTGCCCATGTCCCTCCGTGTCCCCAATGTCCCTGTGTCACCTCCCCTTCCCCGCCAATTTCTCCCGTGTCCCCATCCCGTATCCACCGTGCGCCCCGATGTCCCCAATGTCCCCACAATGTCCCCACAATGTCCCCAATGTCCCCACAATGTCCCCCATGTCCTCAATTTCCCCACAATGTCCCCGATGTCCCCAATCCCAGAATGTCCTTGATGTCCCCCCGATGTCCCTGATGTCCCCAATCCCCCAATGATGTCCCCAATGTCCCTGTGTCCCCACAATGTCCCCCATGTCCCCCCAGATGTCCCCAATGTCCCCCCAATGTCCCTGATATCGGTGTGTCCCCCTCGATGTCCCCGATGTCCCCAATCCCCCAATGATGTCCCTGTGTCCCCCTGATGTCCCCATGTCCCCAATCCCCATAATGTCCCCAATGTCCCTGTGTCCCCTCGATGCCCCCAATTCCCCCGATGTCCCCAATGTCCCCTCGGTGTCCCCAATCCTCCCAATGTCCCCGATGTCACTGTGTCCCTCCAATGTCCCCAATCCCCACAATGGCCACAATGTCCCCCCCAATCCCCTTGGCGTCCCCAACCCCCCAATGATGTCCCCAATTCCCCGATGTCCCCAATGTCCCTGCGTCCCCACAATGTCCCCAATGTCCTCATGTCCCCAATCCCCCGATGTCCCCAATCCCCCCGATGTCCCCAATGTCCCTGCGTCCCCACAACGCCCCCGATGGCCTCGTGTCCCCAATCCCCCGATGTCCCCAACCCCACAATGTCCCCATGTCCCCAATGTCCCCAATCCCCCCGATGTCCCCGGTGTCCCCGGTGTCGCCGGTGTCACTCACAATCTGTCACTGCAGGTCAGCATGGCCTCGGCCACCGGCAGCGGCAGCGTCACCCCCGCCCCCGCCACGAAGGACAGGATGCGCCCGGCGACGCTGAACGGCTCTGGGGACAATGGGGACAGTGAGGGGACACCAAACGGCTCTGGGGACAATGGGGACAGTGGGGACAGTGAGGGGACAATGGGGACAATGAGGGGACACCGAACGGCTCTGGGGACAATGGGGACAGTGAGGGGACACAGGGGACAGCCAGGGACACTGAACGGCTCTGGGGACACAGGGGACAGTGAGGGGACAATGGGGACAATGGGGACAATGAGGGGACGCTGAACGGCTCTGGGGACACAGGGGACAATGGGGACAGTGAGGGGACAATGGGGACAATGAGGGGACACAGGGGACAGTGAGGGGACACCGAACGGCTCTGGGGACAATGGGGACAATGGGGACAGTGAGGGGACAATGGGGGGACACCCCCAGGGACACCCCAGGGACCTCCCCCAACCCGGGACATATGGTGGCCTCCCCTGAGGTGACACCAGGGGACAGGAGGTGACACAGACCTCCACCCACAGGTGCCCAGGTGCCCCCATGCCCCCCAGGTGCCCCCAGGTGTGCCAGGTGTGCCCAGATGCCCCCAGGTGTGCCCAGCTGTGCCCAGGTGTGCCCCAGGTGTCCCAGCTGTGCCCATGCCCCCCAGGTGTGCCCAGGTGTGCCCAGCTGTCCCCAGATGCCCCCAGCTGTGCCAGGTGTGCCCGCACCGCAGGCCGGGGGCTCGCTGCGGGTGAAGAGCTCCCGCCAGGGCGGGTCCAGGAAGGCGGAGCCGTAGCGGCCATCGAGGGTGCCCAGGTGCTGCGCCACGGGGTGGGGACCTGGGGACAGCACAGGACAGGGGGCACAGAGAACGCCAGGTGAGTGCCAGGTGTGCCCAGAGACACCCCCAGGTGGGCACGGAGACCCCCCCAGGTGTGCCCAGGTGTGTCCCCCACCCCCCCAGGTGTGCCCAGAAACCCCCCCAGGTGGGCACAGAGACCCCCCCCAGGTGGGCACAGAGACCCCCCCCAGGTGGGCACAGAGACCCCCCCAGGTGTGCCCAGGTGTGTGCCCAGGTGTGTCCCCAATGTCCCCCAGGTGTGCCCAGGTGTGCCCCCCACCCCCCAGGTGTGCCCAGAGACCCCCCCAGGTGGGCACAGAGACCCCCCCCAGGTGGGCACAGAGACCCCCCCAGGTGTGCCCAGGTGTGTGCCCAGGTGTGTCCCCAATGTCCCCCAGGTGTGCCCAGGTGTGCCCCCCACCCCCCCAGGTGTGCCCAGGTGTGTCCCCAATGTCCCCCAGGTGTGCCCCAAGTGTGCCCAGGTGTGCCCCCACCCCTCCAGCTGTGCCCAGCTGTGTCCCCTACCTCCCCAGGTGTGCCCCAATGTCCCCCAGGTGTGTGCCCAGGTGTGTCCCAATGTCTCCAATGTCCCCCAGGTGTGCCCCCCACCCCTCCAGGTGTGTGCCCAGGTGTGTCCCAATGTCCCCCAGGTGTGCCCAGGTGTGTCCCAAATGTCCCCCAGGTGTGCCCAGGTGTGCCCCAATGTCCCCCAGGTGTGCCCCCCACCCCCCCAGGTGTGTGCCCAGGTGTGTCCCCAATGTCCCCCAGGTGTGCCCAGGTGTGCCCCAATGTCCCCCAGGTGTGCCCAGGTGTGCCCGGTACCCAGGGGCACGATGAGGAAGCGCAGCAGGCCGAGCCAGTCGGGCCCGCGGGGGCCCAGGTGTGCCCCAGGTGTGCCCAGGTGCCGCACGAAGCCCCTCAGGAGGCTCCCGTGGTACCCGGCCCCGCCCACGGCCGCCACCTTCAGCACCCGCGGGGGCAGCGGCGACAGGTGGCACCTGTGGGGACATGGGGACAGGTAGGGACAGGTGGCACCTGTGGGGACATGGGGACAGGTGAGGGACAGGGGGCACCTGTGGGGACAGGGGGACATGGGGACAGGTGAGGACAGGTGGCACCTGTGGGGACAGGGACAGGTGAGGACAGGTGAGGGACACAGGGACAGGTGGCACCTGTGGGGACATGGGGACAGTGAGGGACAGGTGGCACCTGTGGGGACAGGGGGACAGTGAGGGGAGGTGGCACCTGTGGGGACATGGGGACAGTGAGGGACAGGTGGCACCTGTGGGGACAGGGGGACAGTGAGGGACAGGGGGCACCTGTGGGGACATGGGGACAGTGAGGGACAGGTGGCACCTGTGGGGACAGGGACAGGTAAGGGACAGGGGGCACCTGTGGGGACAGGGACAGGTGAGGGGACACAGGGACAGGTGGCACCTGTGGGGACATGGGGACAGTGAGGGACAGGTGGCACCTGTGGGGACAGGGACAGGTAAGGGACAGGGGGCACCTGTGGGGACATGGGGACAGGTGAGGGGACACAGGGACAGGTGGCACCTGTGGGGACAGGGACAGGTGAGGGGAGGTTCCAAATTCAGGAGGGGTCCTGGGACTTTTTGGGGGATCCCAGATTTTGGGGGAGGATCCCAAATTTGGGGAGGGGTCTCAGGGTGTGTCCCCCATATTTGGGGAGGGGTCTCAGGGTGTGTCCCCTATTTGGGGAGGGGTCTCTCGGGCCTGTCCCCTATTTGGGGAGGGGTCTCGGGGGGGTGTCCCATATTTGGGGAGGGGTCTTGGGGGTGTGTCCCCTATTTGGGGAGGGGTCTCTCGGGCCTGTCCCCCATTTGGGGAGGGGTCTCTCGGGGGTGTGTCCCGTATTTGGGGAGGGGTCTCAGGGGCCTGTCCCCTATTTGGGGAGGGGTCTCTCGGGGGTGTCCCATATTTGGGGAGGGGTCTCGGGGGTGTCCCCCATTTGGGGAGGGGTCTCTCAGGGGTGTGTCTCCCATATTTGGGGAGGGGTCTCTCAGGGCTGTCCCCTATTTGGGGAGGGGTCTCAGCGGTGTCCCCTATTTGGGGAGGGGTCTCTCGGGCCTGTCCCCCATTTGGGGAGGGGTCTCGGGGGTGTGTCCCCCATTTGGGGAGGGGTCTCGGGGGTCACTCACAGCCGCTGCACGCGGGTCAGGATCGCCCCCAGCGCCGCCTGCAGCTCCGCCCCCCCCGCCGTGGCCACCACGGGCACGCCCTGGGCCTGGAGCAGCTCCGACACCCACTGGGGAAACGGGGTGAGAGACCCCAAAAACTGCCCCAAACCGCCCCAAAACCCCCCAAAACTGCCCCCGGGACCCCCAGAACTGCCCCCGACACCCACTGGGGGAAACGGGGTGAGAGACCCCCAAAAACCGCCCCAAAACCCCCCAGAACTGCCCCAAAACACCCCAAAACCGCCCCAAAACTGCCCCCGGCACCCACTGGGGGAAAACGGGGTGAGAGACCCCCCAAAAACTGCCCCAAAACCCCCAAAAACTGCCCCAAAACCCCCAAAAACCGCCTCCAAACTCCCCAGAACTGCCCCCGGGACCCACTGGGGAAAACGGTGAGAGACCCCCAAAAACTGCCCCCGAACCCCCAAAACTGCCCCCGGCACCCACTGGGGGCAAACGGGGGGAAAATGGGGTGAGAGACCCCCAAAAACTGCTCCCGGCACCCCAAAATCGCCCCCGGCACCCCAAAATCGCCCCCGGACCCCCAAAACTGCCCTCGGCCCCCCATATTTCCGTGCCCCCCCCCCCATATTTCGGGGTCCCCCCCCCATTTCGGGGTCCCCCGTACCTGTCCCTGCCACTCCCCCGCGCTGACCAGCACGACGCTCTCGGGCAGCCCCGGCTCGGGGCCCAGCGCCGCCCCCAGCGCCTCCCACAGAGCCCGGCGGGGACCCTGGGGACAGCAGGGACAGCGTGGGGACATGAGGGGGACAGTGTGGGGACAGCGTGGGGACAGTGTGGGGACATGGAAGGGACAATGTGGGGACAGTGTGGGGACAGCGTGGGGACAGTGAGGGGACAAGGGGGGGACATGGAGGGGACAGCGCGGGGACAATCCGGGGACAGCGTGGGCACAGAGCGGGGACAATGTGGGGGACAATGTCGGGGACATGGAGGGGACAGCGCGGGGACAGTGTGGGGACAATGTAGGGACAGTGTGGGGACAAGGGGGGGACATGGAGGGGACAGCAGGGGACAATGTGGGGACATGGAGGGGACAGTGTGGGGACAGTGTGGGGACAGTGTGGGGACAAAGGGGACAGCGCGGGGATAATGTGGGGACATGGAGGGGACAGCAGGGGACAATGTGGGGACAGCGTGGGGACAGCAGGGGACAATGTGGGGACATGGAGGGGACAGTGTGGGGACAATGTGGGGGACATGGAGGGGACAGCGGGGGGACAATGTGGGGACAGCAGGGGACAGTGTGGGGACAGTGTGGGGACAGCAGGGGACAATGTGGGGACAAGGGGGGACATGGAGGGGACAGTGTGGGGACATGGCGGGGACAGAGCAGGGACACGGGGAGGACAATGCGGAGACAGCGTGGGGACAAGGCGGGGACAGTGTGGGGACAATGTGGGGACAGTGTGGGCACAGAGCGGGGACAGTGTGGGGACATGGTGGGGACATGGAGGGGACAGTGTGAGGACAGAGCAGGGACAGCGCGGGGACAAGGGGGGGACAATGCAGGGACAGCGCGGGGACAGCACAGAGACACGGCGGGGACACGGGGGGGACAATGTGGGGACAGCGCGGGGACAACGCGGGGACAGCGTGGGCACAGAGCGGGGACAATGTGGGGGACATGGAGGGGACAGCACGGGGACAACGTGGGGACAAGGCGGGGACAGTGTGGGGACAGTGTGGGGACACCCCCAAAGCCCCGATTTGGGGAGCCCCGGGTGGGCCCAGAGCTGTCACCTCACCCCCTCCCCACAATGGCGCCGCCCCAATGTCCCCACCCTGATGTCCCCACCGCCAGGGTCCCCATGTCCCCCCCGTGTCCCCTGTGCCCCCCACACCCCAGTGCCACCCTGCCCTCCCACGACATCCCGGTGTCACCGGTGTCCCCTCCTTGTCAACGCCTGCCCAGTGTCCCTGTGCCCCCCATGGTGTCCCCCCACTGTCCCCTCAATGTCCTCGTTGTCCCCAATGTCCCCTCTGCTCCATTGTCCCGTTATCCCCACTGTCCACACTGTCCCCACCCACTCATCCCCATTGTCCCCACTGTCCCCCCAATGTTCCCCCATTGTCCCCAATGTCCCCTGTCCCCACTGCCCCCCCAATGTGCCCCCATTGTCCCCATTGCCCCTCTGTCCTCCGTCCCCTCCTGTCCCTGCATTGTCCTCACCAATGTCCCCACTGTCCCCCCATTGTCCCCAATGTCCCCCCAGTGTCCCCATTGTCCCCCCAATGTCCCCCCACTGCCCCCCCAATGTCCCCAGTCCCCACTGCCCCCCAATGCCCCCCAATGTCCCCCCACTGTCCCCAATGTCCCCTGTCCCCAATGTCCCCCCACTGTCCCCACTGTCCCCCCATTGTCCCCAATGTCCCCCCAGTGTCCCCATTGTCCTCATTGTCCCGTCTCCAGTCCCCACTGTCCCCCCACTGTCCCCAGTGTCCCCCCAATGTCCCCAATGTTCCCCCATTGTCCTCACTGTCCCCCCATTGTCCCCAATGTCCCCACTGTCCCCCCAGTGTCCCCAATGTCCCCTGTCCCCATTGCCCCCCCAATGTTCTCCCAATGTCCCCATTGTCCCCACTGCCCCCCCCAATGTCCCCCCATTGTCCCCAATGTCCCCCCACTGTCCCCACTGTCCCCCTATTGTCCCCAATGTCCCCATTGCCCCCCCAATGTTCCCCCATTGTCCCCACTGCCCCCCCATTGTCCCCCCACTGTCCCCCCAGTGTCCCCCCAGTGTAACCCCAGTGTCCCCAATGTCCTCACTGTCCCCCCAATGTCCCCACTGTCCCCTCAATGTCCCCACTGCCCCCCCATTGTCCCCACTGTCCCCCCAGTGTCCCCCCATTGTCCCCAGTGTCCCCCCATTGCCCCCCCAATGTTCTCCCATTGTCCCCACTGTCCCCTGTCTGCAGTCCCCACAGCCCCCCCAGTGTCCCCCCACTGTCCCCCCATTGTCCCCAATGTCCCCAGTGTCCCCCCACTGCCCCCCCAATGTACCCCCACTGTCCCCAATGTCCCCATTGCCCCCCCATTGTCCCCCCATTGTCCCCACTGCCCCCCACTGTCCCCAATGTCCCCACTGTCCCCCCATTGTCCCCAATGTCCCCACTGTCCCCCCAGTATCCCCCCATTGTCCCCACTGCCCCCCCAATGTCCCCAGTGTCCCCAGTGTCCCCCCTGTCCCACCTGTGCCGGGGGGGGTCCCTCGGGGGGTTTCTCTCCCTCGGGGCTCCTCTCGCCGGGGCCCCCCCGGGGCAGCCCCCGCTCCCTCAGGGGGGTCCCCCTGCGCCCCCGCCCCGGGGGGGCCCCCGACTCCGGCCTGGGGGGGCAGCGGGACAGGAATGCACCCCAAAAACCCCAAAACAGCCCCAGGACCCCAAAATATCCATGGGACCCCAAAATACCCCCCCGAGTCCGGCCTGGGGGGGCAGCGGGACAGGAATGCACCCCAAAAACCCCAAAATAGCCCCGGGACCCCAAAACCCAACCGGGACCCCGAAATACCCCCCCAAATCCAGCCTGGGGGGGCAGCGGGACAGAAATGCACCCCAAAACCCCAAAAATAGCCCTGGGACCCCAAAATACCCCCCGGGACCCCAAAATACCCCCCCGAGTCCGGCCTGGGGATACAGAGGGACAGAAATGCACCCCAAAAACCCAAAAATAACCCCGGGACCCCAAAACAACCGCCCAGGACCCCAAAACCCAACCGGGACCCCAAAATACCCCCCGGGACCCCAAAACCCAACCGGGACCCCAAAATACCCCCCCTGAGTCCGGCCTGGGGGGGCAGCAGGACAGAAATGCACCCCAAAATATCCCTGGGACCCCAAAATATCCCTGGGACCCCAAAATATCCATGGGACCCCAAACTAAGCCCCCCGGACCCCAAATCCCCTCCCTTGGGAACCCCAAAATCTCCCTCCCCCTCCCCCCCCATAAACCCCAAATTCCTCTTGGGGACCCCAAATCCCCCTTTGGGACCCCAAAAATCCACCCCAAGAGCCTCAAATCCCCCTTTAGGACCTCGATTTTGGAGTGTCCCCGATTTTGGGGTGTCCCCGATTTTGGGGTGTCCCCGATTTTGGGATATCCCCGATTTTGGGGTGTCCCCGATTTTGGGGTGTCCCGATTTTGGGATATCCCCGATTTTGGGGGGTCCCGATTTTGGTGTCCCCAGTTTTGGGATGCCCCAGTTTTGGGGTGTCCCAATTTTGGGATGCCCCAATTTTGGGATGTCCCCGATTTTGGGGGGTCCCGATTTTGGGGGGTCCCGATTTTGGGATGTCCCCGCTTTTGGGGTGTCCCGTTTTGGGGTGTCCCCGATTTTGGGGTCCCCGATTTTGGGGTCCCCGATTTTGGGGTGTCCCGATTTTGGGATGTCCCGATTTTGGGGTGTCCCCGCTTTTGGGGTCCCCGATTTTGGGGTGCCCCGATTTTAAGGTGTCCCAATTTTGGGGTGTCCCCGATTTTGGGGTCCCCGATTTTGGGGTGTCCCGATTTTGGGTGTCCCGATTTTGGGATATCCCCGATTTTGGGTGTCCCCGATTTTGGGGTGTCCCCGATTTTGGGTGTCCCCGATTTTGGGGTCCCCGCTTTTGGGGTGTCCCGATTTTGGGATGTCCCCGATTTTGGGGTGCCCCGATTTTGGGGTCCCTCACCGCGGTGACGCCGCCTCCCCCTTGCTGCCCTTCAGGGGCGTCTTCAGCTTCTCGGGGCCCCCCCCGGGCTCGGCCGGGGGCTCGGGGTCCCCCCGGGGGTCCTGGGGGGGCAAAGAGGGAATGGGGGCACCCCAAAAATGGGGGGCACCCCAAAAATGGGGGGACCCCAAAAAACCAGGGTGGGGCCATAAATATTGGGGTTATTTGGGGGGAAAAAATCTAAAATTTGGGGATTTTTTATGGGGGGGGGGATGAGGGGTCCTGGGGGTTCTTTTTTGGGGTGGGGGGATTTGGGAGGATTTTGGGGTGGGGGTGGAGATTTGGGGGGGTAGGGGCGGTTTTGGAGGATTTTTGGGGGCAGTTTGTGGGATTTTAGGGGAGGGTTTGGGCACAAGTTTGGGGCAGTTTCAGGGAATTTTAGGGGGATCTTGGGGGATTTTGGGGTCCGTTTTGGGGCATTTTTGAAGCAGTTTTGGGGAATTTGGGGGGGATTTTGTGGGGGTTCATGTGGGCATTTTGGGGGCAGTTTTGGGGGATTTTGGGGGCAGTTTTGGGGGTTTTTAGGAGCACATTTGGGAGCAGTTTTGGGAGATTTTTGGGGCATTTTGGGAGCAGATTTGGGGGCAGTTTTGGGAGGTGTTTTGAGGGGATTTTGGGGCAGTTTTGGGGATTTTGGGAAGTTTTGGGGTGGGGGTCTCACCAGCCCCTCGGGGTCCGGCCCCTCCTCGGGGGCTCTGCGGCCGCTGCGGGGCCCCGGCTCTGCCTGGGGGGGGGGAGAGACCCCAAAAATGTCCGGGACCCCTCCCCAAAAACCCCCCAGTAACCCCCCAATTACTCCCAGTGCCCCCCAGTGCTGCCAGTGACCCCCCCAGTCCCTTCCCAGTCCCCTCCCAGTTCCCCAATTTCCCACTCCCAGTCCATCCCAGCTCCCCCCAGTCTCTCCCAGTCCCCCCCAGTTCCCCCAAATCCCTCCCAGTTCCTCCCAGTTTGTCCCAATCCCCTCACAATCCTCTCCCAGTCCCCTCCCAGTTCATTCAGAGTCCCTCCCAGTTCCCCCCAGTTTGTCCCAGTTCATTCCCAGTCCCCCCTCAGTCTCTCCCAGTCCCCCCAGATCCCTCCCAGTTCATTCCCAGTCCCCCCAATCCCCTCCCAGTTTGTCCCAGTTAATTCCCAGTGCCCTCCCAGTTCCCCCCAGTTTGTCCCAGTCTGTCCCAGTGCCCTCCCAGTTCCCCCAGTTTATCCCAGTTCATTCCCAGTGCCCTCCCAGTTCCCCCCAGTTTGTCCCAGTGCCCTCCCAGTTCCCCCCAGTCTGTCCCAGTGCCCTCCCAGTTCCCCCAGTTTATCCCAGTTCATTCCCAGTGCCCTCCCAGTTCCCCCCAGTTCATTCCCAATCCCCTCCCAGTTCCCCCCAGTCTGTCCCAGTGCCCTCCCAGTTCCCCCCAGTTTATCCCAGTCCCCCCAGTTTGGCACTGACCGGGGCCGGGCTCTCCGTTCCCATCTCGGTCTGGGAGCTCGACTGGGAGAGACCCTCGAAGAACGGCCTGGGGGGCACAGGGACAGGGATGGCACCGGTGCCACCAGTACCTGGGGACGTGGGAAACTGGGGGACACTGGTGGCACTGGGACACTGGGGCCAATGGGACACCCAGGGGAGGTGGCACTGGTGGCAGTTGTGGCACTGGGGGCACTGGGACATTGGGCACTGGGAGACACTGGTGGCACTGGGAACACTGGGACATTGGGCACTGGTGGCACTGAGATATCCGGGGAGGTGGCAGTTGTGGCATTGGGGGCACTGGGACATTGGGCACCGGTGGCACTGGGAACACTGGGACATTGGGACACCCAGGGGAGGTGGCACTGAGGGCACTGGTGGCACTGGGACATTGGGTACTGGGGGACACTGGGGATACGGGGCACTGGTGGCACTGGGACATCAGGCACTGGTGGCACTGGTGGCACTGGGGGCACTGGGACACCCAGGGGAGGTGACACCGTGACGTGGGGGAGGAGCCTGAGGGTATTTTTGGGGTCCCCAGGCTGTTTTTGGGGTTACCTCAGCCTGGGTTTGGGGGTGCTCAGGGTGTTTTGGGGTGCTCATTGGGGTTTTTGGGGTGCTCAGGGGTTTTGGGGTTACCTCAGCCTGGGTTTGGGGGTGCTCAGGGTGTGATTTTGGGGTGCTCAGGTGTTTTGGGGTTACCTGAGCCGTGGTTTGGGGGTGCTCAGGGTGTTATTTTGGGGTGCTCAGGGGTTTTGGGGTGCTCAGGTGTTTTGGGGGTACCTCAGCCTGGGTTTGGGGGTGCTCAGGGTATTATTTTGGGGTGCTCAGGGGTTTTGGGGTGCTCAGGGTGTTATTTTGGGGGTGCTCAGGGGTTTTGGGGTGCTCAGGGGTTCTGGGGTTACCTCAGCCGCGGTTTCGGGTGCTCAGGGTGTTATTTTGGGGTGCTCAGGGGTTTTGGGGTGCTCAGGTGTTTTGGGGTTACCTCAGCCTGGGTTTCGGGGTGCTCAGGGTGTTTTGGGGTGCTCAGGGTATTATTTTGGGGTGCTCAGGGGTTTCGGGGTTACCTCAGCCGCGGTTTGGGGGTGCTCAGGACGCTGTCGGTGTCGTCCAGGTCGGCGCCGCTGTCGCTGGGGTTGAAAATCTCCAGGGAATCGTAGAGAGCGTCCAGGTCCTCGGCCACGGCTGGGGACACGTGCTCCAGGCCAAAGCCACCCTGGGGACACCCCAGTGTCACTGTCACCCACTGGGGACATCACCAGTGTCACTGTCACCCATTGTCACCTCCCTGGGGACACCCCAGTGTCACTGGCACCCACTGGGGACATCACCAGTGTCACTGTCACCCATTGTCACCTCCCTGGGGACACGAGCTCCAGGCCAAAGCCACCCTGGGGACAGACATGGCACTGTCACCCATTGGGGACATCCCTGTCACCTCCCTGGGGACACGTGCTCGAGGCCAAAGCCATCCTGGGGACACCCCAATGTCACTGTCACCCATTGGGGACATCACCAGTGTCACTGTCACCCATTGGGAACACCCCAATATCACTGTCACCCACGGCTGGGGACACGTGCTCGAGGCCAAAGCCACCCTGGGGACAGCCAGTGTCACTGTCACCCCTTGGGGACACCCCAATGTCACTGTCACCCATTGGGGACACCCCAGTGTCACTGTCACCCATTGTCACCTCCCCAGGGACACCCCAATGGCATTGTCACCCCTTGGGGACACCCCTGTCACCCATTGTCACCCCCAGGGCCACACCTGGGTCCCTGTGCCAGCCCCCCCAGCGTTGTCACCCTGTGTCCCCTCCGTGTCCCCCTGTCCCTCCCTGTCCCCTCCTTGTCCTTGTGTCCCCTCCCTGTCCCCCTGTCCGTCTGTCCCTTCCCTGTCCCCCTGTCCGTCTGTCCCCTCCCTGTCCGTCTGTCCCCGGTACCTTCCTCGGACACCCGGAACCGTTTCAGCAGCGCCACAAATTTCTGTTTGATGTTGGGGTGCTGGGGGGGGCAGGGAGGGGGGATCAGAGACCCCCCAAACCCCCCCCAGACCCCAGGACCCCCCCAAGACCCCCAAAACCACCCCAGGACCCCCAAAACCCGACCGGGACCCCCCAAAACACCCAGGGACCTCCCTGGGACCCTCCCAAAACCCCCTCAAATCCCCCAGGACCCCCAAAACCCCCCTGGGACCCCCCAAAATCCCCCCGGGACTCCTCTGGGACCCACCAGGTGCCCCCTCCCCCACCCTGGAACCCCCCCTCAGACCCCTCCCCCACTCCCGGGCCCCCCCCTCACCCTGGCGCCCCCCGGGCCCTTCCTCCGCGGCTTCTTCCCCTTGGGCAGCTCCTCCTCCTCATCGAACAGGTCCTGGGGGGGCGGAATTTGGGGAGGGGTCCGGAATTTGGGGAGGGGGTTCTGGAATTTGGGGAGGGGGTTCCGGAATTTGGGGAGGGGTCCGGAATTTGGGGAGGGGGTTCTGGAATTTGGGGAGGGGGTTCCGGAATTTGGGGAGGGGTCCGGGATTTGGGGAGGGGGTTCTGGAATTTGGGGAGGGGTCCGGAATTTGGGGAGGGGTCCGGAATTTCTGGAGGGGGTTCCGGAATTTGGGGAGGGGGTTCCGGAATTTGGGGAGGGGGGTCCGGGATTTGGGGAGGGGTCCGGAATTTGGGGAGGGGTCCGGAATTTGGGGAGGGGGTTCTGGAATTTGGGGAGGGGTCCGGAATTTGGGGAGGGGGGTCCGGCATTTGGGGAGGGGGTTCTGGAATTTGGGGAGGGGTCCAGAATTTGGGGAGGGGGTTCTGGAATTTGGGGAGGGGGTTCCGGAATTTGGGGAGGGGTCCGGGATTTTGGGAGGGGTCCGGAATTTGGGGAGGGGTCCGGAATTTGGGGAGGGGTCCGGAATTTTGGGAGGGGTCCGGGATTTGGGGAGGGGGTACCGGAATTTGGGGAGGGGTCCGGGATTTGGGGAGGGGGTTCTGGAATTTGGGGAGGGGTCCGGAATTTGGGGAGGGGTCCGGAATTTGGGGAGGGGTCCGGAATTTGGGGAGGGGTCCGGAATTTTGGGAGGGGGTTCCGGAATTTGGGGAGGGGTCCGGAATTTGAGGAGGGGTCCGGAATTTGGGGAGGGGTCCGGAATTTGGGGAGGGGTCCGGATTTGGGGAGGGGTCCGGGATTTGGGGAGGGGTCGCACCTGGCCCGGCAGGGCGTCGTCGCTGCCCTCGGGCTCCGAGGAGAAGCTCTCCTCATCCTCCTCCGAGTCCTGGTCCAGGTCCGGGGATCGGTCTGGGGAGGGGAACCCCAAAAATGGGGGGGGGGGGGGAAATGGGGAGGGGGCGTGAAAAAAGGGGAAAAAAAACCCAGGAAAAAAGGGGAAAAAAAACGGGGGGGAAATCCAGAGAAAAGGAGAAAAAAAGGGCAGAAAAGGGAAAAGTTGGGGACGATGAATGAGGGGGGGCACCCATGGGTGGGGGGCGCCCCCCGGGCCCCTCCAGCACCCACTGGGGACCCCTCCCCAGCCCCTCAGGGCGCCCCCTCAGCCCCCGGTGCCCGTTCCCTGTTCCCCTTTCCCCGTTCCCCAGTGCCCGGTACCCGTTCCCCACCCGCTCCTTTAGTTTTCCCCTCCCGTTCCCCGGTTCCCATTCGCCGTTCCCCGTTCTCGGTGTTCCCGTTCCCCACCCGCTCCTTTGCTCTTCCCCCCGTTCCCGGTACCCCATTCCCGTTCCCGTTCTCCCCCCGTTCCCCACCCGCTCCTTTGCTTCCCCCCCGTTCCCGTTCCCGTTCCCCATTCCCGTTCCCATTCCCCACCCGCTCCTTTGCTCTTCCCCTCCCGTTCCCCCGGTACCCCCCGGTGCCCCTCATTTCCCGGTTCCCGGTGTTCCCGTTCCCCCATTCCCCAGTTCCCCATTCCCGTTCCCCCGTTCCCCACCCGCTCCTTTGCTCTTCCCCCCCGTTCCCGTTCCCGTTCCCCCGTTCCCGTTCCCGTTCCCCGTTCCCGTTCCCGGTCCCCATTCCCGTTCCCCATTCCCGTTCCCCATTCCCGTTCCCGTTCCCCGTTCCCATTCCCGTTCCCCATTCCCGTTCCCCATTCCCGTTCCCGTTCCCCGTTCCCGTTCCCCCGTTCCCGTTTCCCGTTCCCCGTTCCCCACCCGCTCCTTTGCTCTTTCCCCCCCGTTCCCGGTCCCCATTCCCATTCCCTGTTCCCGTTCCCCCGTTCCCGTTCCCGTTCCCCACCCGCTCCTTTGCTCTTCCCCTCGGGCTCCACGGGCTGGCTCGACAGCGCGACCACCCCGACCTCGGCCACGGGCAGCGGCTCCGTGAGCGCCCGGTGCAGCACCAGGGCCTGGGGCGGGCCCGCCTCGCTGGGCAGCTGCAGCACCTGGGGAGGGGGCGCCGAAATTGGGGAGGGGGCTCAGAGAGACCCCCAGGGCACCCTGAGACCCCCGTGGGGCACCCTGAGACCCCCAGGGCCCCCCCAAATCCCCCCAAGAACCCGCCCAGCCCCCTGAGACCCCCTCAACCCCCCCAGGAACTCCCCAAACCCCCCCCCAGCTCCCCAAGACCCCGCCCAAACCCCCCGGGACTCCCTCAGGACCCCTCAGGATCCCCCCAAACCCCCTGGGACCCCCCTCAGGACCTCCCCAAACCCTCTCGGGACCCCCCTCAGAACCCCCCCAAAACCCTCCCCCAGCTCCCCGAAACCCCTTCCAAACCCCCCGAGACCCCCTCAGGACGCCCCCAAACCCTTCCAGGAACCCCCCAAGGACCTCCCCAAGCCTCCTGAGACCCCCCAAACCCCCTCAGGACACCCCCAAACACCCCGGGACCCCCCTCAGGACCCCCTCAAACCCACTCAGGACCCCCCCAAACCCTTACAGGACCCCCCGGGACCCCCTCAGGATCCCCCCAAACCCTTCCAAACCCCCCGAGACCCCCTCAGGACCCCCTCAAACCCCCTCAGGACCCCCCCAAACCCTCCCCCAAGGACCTTCCCAAGCCTCCTGAGACCCCCCAAACCCCCTCAGGACACCCCCAAACACCCCGGGACCCCCCTCAGGACCCCCCAAACCCCCTCGGGACCCCCCAAACCCCCTCGGGACCCCCATAAATCCCCTCAGGACCCCCCCCAAATCCCCTCGGGACCCCCCCAAACCCACTCGGGACCTCCCCAAACTCCCTCAGGCCCATTCCAGGACCCCCCCAACCCCCTCAGGACCCCCCCAAACCCTTCCAGGAACCCCCCGGGACCCCCTCAGGACCCCCCGGGACCCCCCTCAGGACCCCCTCCCCGTGCCCCCCGCACCTCGGCCAGGTTGATCAGCCCCACCGCGAGCGTTTTCCAGCCCAGGAACGGGCGGTGCTTGGAGCGCTTGCGGCGCTGCAGCATCACCTGCAGCCGGTTCGTGTCGCGCTTCAGGAAATGCCCGTACTGCGGGAATGGGGGGGTCACCGATCCGCGGGGGGGGTCACCGATCCGTGGGGGGGGGTCACCGATCCGTGGGGGGGTCATTGATCCCGGGGGGGGCGAGATTTGGGGGGAAAAACGGGGATTTTGGGGGTCCCAGCATCACCTGCAGCCGGTTCGTGTCGCGCTTCAGGGAATGGGGGGGCACGGGGGGGTCACTGATCCATGGGGGGGGGGTCATTGATCCATGGGGGGGGGGTCAAGGACAGATTGGGGGGGGTCAATGACCCCGAGGGGGGCGAATTTGGGGGAAAACCCCAAGATTTTGGGGTCACAGAATCACCTGGAGTGGGTTTGGGGAGGGGGCTCGGGGGGGGTCGTTGACCCCTGTGGGGGGGGCCACTGATGTTTGGGGGGGGTCATTGAGATGGGGGGGGGGTCGCTGGTCATTTGGGGGGGTCACTGACCCTAGGGGGGAGCCGAGTTTTGGGGGGAAATCAGGGATTTGGGGATCACGGCAGCACCTGGGGCAGGGTTTGGGGAGGGGGCTTGAGGGGGTCACTGAACCATGGGGGGGCTCAGTGAATTTTGGGGGGTCACCGATCTTTGAGGGGGGTCAGGGACACCGAGGGGGGGTCACTGGTCATTTGGGGGGGGGTCACTGACCCCGGGGGCAGCGAGTTTTGGGGGAAAAAGGGGGATTTTGGGGGTCACGGCATCGCCTGGGGCGGTTTTAGGGGCGATTTTGGGGGGGGGGCGCGGTTTTGGGGGGGGCGGTTTGGGGGTCTCTGCCCCAGGGGGGGGGGTCCCCAGCTCGGGGGGTCCCCGGTACCTGCAGGGAGAAGCTGAGCTGCAGCATCACCTGGGGCGGTTTTGGGGGGCAGTTTTTGGGGGGCGGTTTGGGGGGCAGTTTTGGGGGGTGGTTTCAGGGGCGGTTTTGGGGGATTTTGGGGAGGGGTTTGGGGGTCCCCCATACCTGCAGGGAGAAGGTGAGCTGCAGCATCCCCTGGGTCGGTTTTGGGGGGCGGTTTTTAGGGGCAGTTTTGGGGGATTTTGGGGAGGGGTTTGGGGGTCCCCGATACCTGCAGGGAGAAGCTGAGCTGCAGCAACACCTGGGGCGGTTTTGGGGGTCGGTTTTAGGAGCGGTTTTGGGGGATTTTGGGGAGGGGTTTGGGGGTCTCTGGGGGTCTCCCCATACCTGCAGGGAGAAGGTGAGCTGCAGCATCACTGGGGCAGTTTTGGGGGGCAGTTTTGGGGGGCGGTTTTTAGGGGGTGGTTTTAGGGGCGTTTTGGGGGGCGGTTTTGGGGAGGGGTTTGGGGGTCTCCCCGATACCTGCAGGGAGAAGGTGAGCTGCAGCATCACCTGGGGCGGTTTTGGGGGGCAGTTTTTAGGGGGTGGTTTTGGGGGGCAGTTTTGGGGGATTTTGGGGAGGGGTTTGGGGGTCCTGGGGGTCTCCCCCATACCTGCAGGGAGAAGGTGAGCTGCAGCTCGGTCTCGGGGGGGCCCCCGGGGGGCAGCGGGATCTCGTTGGAGCGCAGGATCCGCTTGGAGCCCTGGAGGGGGGGGGGGGGGGAACCCCCAAAACCGGAACTCGATGGGAGCCCCCTCCCCAAAAAACGGGGACTCTGCACCCCCAGGGACACCCCCAGACCCACCGAGGGTGCTTGGGGTCCCCTCCAGCCCCTCCACGACCCCCCAGGACCCTCCAAGGACCCCCAAACTCCCCCAGGACCCCCCCAAACCTCCCCAGACCCCTCCAGGTCCCTCTCAGACGCCCCCAGACCCCTCCAGGAGCCCCCCAAACCTGCCCAGGACCCCTCAAACCCCTCCAGGACTCCCCCAGACCCCCCCAGACCCCCACCAAGGACCTTCCCAGACCACCCCAGGACCCCCCAAATCTGTCCAGAACACCCCCAGACCCCTCCAGGACCCCCTCAGGACCCCCCCAAACCCCTCCAGGACCCCCCCTCAGACCCCCTCAAAAGCCCCCAGTCTCTGCCAGGACCCCCCAAACCTCCCCAAGACCCTTCCAGGACCCCCCAAACCGCCCCAGGAACCCCCAAAGACCCCCCAGGACCCCCTCAAACCCCCAAGGACCCCTCAAACCCCCCCAAGACCCTTCCAGGACCCCCCAAAGACCCCCCAGGACACCCCCAAACCCCCAAGGACCCCTCAAACGCCCCCTAAACCCCTCCAGGACCCTCCAGGACCCCCTCAAACCTCCCCAGGAACCCCCAAAGACCCCCCAGGACCCCTCCAGGACCCCCCCAACGACCCCCAGGACCCCTCCCCAAGCCCCCCCAGCCCCACCTGCAGCTTGACCGCGATCACCACCGAGCCGCGGTCCTTGGGCACCTCCCGGAGCAGCGCCAGGCGCCGCAGGGTCAGGCTGAACAGCCTGGGGGGGAACGGATCAGAGACCCCTCCCCAAAATACACAGAGACCCCTCCCCAAAATACACAGAGACCCCTCCCCAAAATACACACAGACCCCTCCCCAAAATACACAGAGACCCCTCCCCAAAATACACACAGACCCCTCCCCAAAATACAGAGACCCCTCCCCTAAAAATCACAGACCCAACCCAGAGACCCCTCCCCAAAACACACAGAGACCCCTCCCCAAAATCACAGACTGCCCCCAAAATCACAGACCCAACACAGAGACCCCTCCCCAAAACACACAGAGACCCCTCCCCAAAATCACAGACTGCCCCCAAAATCACAGACCCAACACAGAGACCCCTCCCCAAATCCCACAGACCCCTCCCGGAGCAGCCGCAGGGTCAGGCTGAACAGCCTGGGGGGGGGATTAATACTGAGACCCCTCCCCAAAATACAGACTCCCCCCAAAATCACAGACCCAACACAGAGAGACCCCTCCCCAAAATCACAGAACGCTCCCCAAAATACGGACCCCTCCCCAAAAGCCACAGACCCTCCCTAAATCACAGAGACCCCTCCCCAAAATCACAGAGCCCCCTCCCGCAGCGTGAGGCTGAACAGCCTGGGGGGGATAAATCAACCCAGAGACCCCTCCCCAAGACACAGAGACCCCTCCCCGAACACAGAGACCCCTCCCAAACCCACAGACCCCTCCCAAACCCACAGACCCCTCCCACAGGGTGAGGCTGAACAGCCCCCAGCCCCTCAGGGACCCCCCGGGACCCTGCGGCCCCCTCCCCAAAATGGATCCGGAGGGTCCCTGGGGGTCTCGAGAATTGGGGGTGTCCGGGGGGTGTCCGGGGGGGTCCCAGGGGGGTCCCGGTGGTCTCTGAGGGGGTCCCGGTGATTGGGGGGTCCCGGGGGGATTCCCGGTGGTCCCTGGGGGTCCCGGGGGAGTTCTCGGTGGTGTCTGTGGGGGTGTCCCGGGGGGTTCCGTGACTGGGGGGTCCCCGGGGGTCCCGGGGGTGCCCGGCTCACCTGGGCACGCAGCTGGGCGAGCTCCGGTCCACCTCCCAGGTGGCGAACAGGTTCATGTGCACCGGCCCGGGGGGCGGGGCCGGGGGCGCCCCGGGGGCGGGGGGGGGGCGCGGGGGGGCCCGGGGGGGGCCCCGGGGGGGCTCCGGGCCCGGGGGGGGGCGCGGGGGGCGCCGCGTTCCGCCATCGCCGCCGCCGCCCGAGCCACGCCCCCCGCGCCTCATTGGCCGCCGCGCCGCACCGCGGGATCCGATTCGGCGGCGCCCGTCACGGCCCCGCCCACGCGCGGCGCTGATTGGTCACCGCCCACCCCGCTGCGGGAACGGCGGCCACGCCTCCCTGTCAGGAGAGGCCACGCCCACCCCGGGGGTCCCGGGCGCTGATTGGGTGAGAGAGGGGATGAGGCCACGCCCCCTTGGGGACATTGTGGGGTCACCCGAGGGTCGCGGGGGGCGGGGCGGGGCCTGGGGGGACCCGGGGGTGACACCTGGGGGGTCCCGATGGCCCCGCCCCCTCTGTCGTCATCGATGTCCCCGCTCTGAGGGGACCCGTCCGTCTGTCCCTCCTGTCCCTCTGTCCCCTCTCTGTCCCCACCCCTGGGACTGTCCCCAGCCCCCAGGAGCCCCCGACGTGTCCCCAGCACGGGGTGGGGACAGGGACAAGGCCTGGGGACAGCGGAGCTGCTGGCAGCAGGGACAGGGTTGGGGACACGTCCCAGTGACACAGGGACCTTGGGGACATTTCCAAGTGACACGGTGACCTCATTGTCACAGTGACCTCGGGGACATGGTGACACTGGGGACGCGTCCCAGTGGCACAGGGACCCTGGGGACACAGTGCCACGTCCCAGTGCCACGGTGACCTCATTGTCACAGGGCCCTCAGTGGCACAGGGACCTTGGGGACATGTCCTAGTGACACGGTGACATTGGGGATACATCCCAGTGACACGGTGACCTCATTGTCACAGGGACTTGGGGACCTGTCCTAGTGACATAGTGACCTCAGTGCCACGTCCCAGTGACACAGTGACCCTGGGGACACGGTGACCTTGGGGACACAGTGACCTTGGGGACACGGGGACCCTGGGGATGCGGTGACCTCACTGTCACAGTGACATTGTCACGGTGACCTTGGGGACACGGGGACCCCGGTGGCACCAGGCAGAGCCGCAGGTTCGGTGGGGACAGCGCCACCTTTTATTTACAAAACACCGGGGACGGGGTGGGGACAAGGACGGGGACAGTGCCACCACACTGTCCCCAACAGCCGGGGTGACATCCCCCGAGCCCGGGGTGGCACCAGCGCCTGGCAGAGGGCGGGGACAGGGAGGGGACAGGGAGGGGACAGAGGTGACACTGTGGTGACACCGAGGGGACAGGGAGGGGACAGGGAGGGGACAGGGAGGGGACAGGGAGGGGACAGAGGTGACATTTAAAACTTGAACTCTTTGTACTTCTTGCCCCCCCCGCGGGCGTCCTGGGGCTGCGCCTTCCGCTTCTTCTGCTGTGGGGACAGAGGGGACACAGGGACAGTGAGGGGACAGAGGGGACAGTGGGGACAGTGAGGGGACAATGGGGACAGAGGGGACACAGGGACAGTGAGGGGACAGAGGGACAGTGAGGGACAATGGGGACAGTGGGGACAGTGAGGGGACAGAAGGAAGAGAGAGGGGACAGAGGGACAGTGAGGGGACAGTGGGGACAGAGGGGACAGTGAGGGACAATGGGGACAGTGGGGACAGTGAAGGGACAGTGGGGACAGTGAGGGGACAGAGGGGACAGTGAGGGGACAATGAGGACAGGGAGGGGACAGTGAGGGACAGTGAGGGGACAATGGGGGGACAGTGAGGGGACAGTGAGGGACAATGGGGACAATGGGGACAGTGAGGGGACAATGAGGACAGAAGGAAGAGAGAGGGGACAAAGGGGACAGGAAGGGGACAAGGAGGGTACTGGGAGGGACAGCGGGGACACGGGACAGTGAGGGGACAGAGGGGACACAAAGGGGACACAGGGGACAGTGAGGGGACACAGGGGACAGTGAGGGGACAGAGGGGACACCGAGGGGACAGTGAGGGGACACAGGGGACCCCGAGGGCCAGCCCACCTTCTGCTTGGCGGCGTGCTCAGCCACCATGTCGCTGAAATCCTCCTTCTCCACCTGCGCCTGCTGCTCCCCGCACGTGCTCCTCGTACTTCTGCGTCATGGCCGTGGGGTCCAGCTCCAGCTCCTCGGGGGCCAGCGCCACCTCCACGCCCTGCGCCTCGGGGACGGGGCCCTTCCTGCCCATCACCTGTGAGGGGACATTGGGGACATTGGGGACAGTGTCACTGTCACCCCCTGCGCCTCGGGGACAGCGCCACCTCCACGCCCTGCACCTCGGGGACGGGGCCCTTGCGGCCCATCACCTGTGTGGGGACATTGGGGACAGTGTCACTGTCACCCCCTGCGCCTCGGGGACGGGGCCCTTGCGGCCCATCACCTGTGGGGACATTGGGGACAGTGTCACTGTCACCCCCTGCGCCTCGGGGACGGGGCCCTTGCGGCCCATCACCTGTGGGGACACATTGGGGACATTGGGGACATTGGGGACAGCGCCACCTCCACGCCCTGCGCCTCGGGGACGGGGCCCTTCCTGCCCATCACCTGCCAGGGGACATTGGGGACATTGGGGACAGCGCCACCTCCACGCCCTGCGCCTCGGGGACGGGGCCCTTGCGGCCCATCACCTGTGGGGACATTGGGGACAGTGTCACTGTCACCCCCTGCGCCTCGGGGACGGGGCCCTTCCTGCCCATCACCTGTGGGGACATTGGGGACATTGGGGACAGTGTCACTGTCACCTCCTAAACCTCTGTCACCGGGCCCTTCCTGCCCATCACCTGTGGGGACATTGGGGACAGTGTCACTGTCACCCCCTGCGCCTCGGGGACGGGGCCCTTGCGGCCCATCACCTGCCATGGGGACATTGGGGACATTGTCACTGTCACCTCCTAAACCTCTGTAATGGGGCCCTTCCTGCCCATCACCTGTCAGGGGACATTGGGGACATTGGGGACAGTGTCACTGTCACGCCCTGCGCCTCGGGGACGGGGCCCTTCCTGCCCATCACCTGTCAGGGGACATTGGGGACATTGGGGACAGTGTCACTGTCACCCCCTGTGCCTCAGAGACAGGGCCCTTCCTGCCCATCACCTGTGGGGACATTGGGGACGTTGGGGACATTGGGGACAGTGTCACTGTCACCCCCTGCGCCTCGGGGACAGGGCCCTTCCTGCCCATCACCTGTCATGGGGACATTGGGGACATTGGGGACAGTGTCACTGTCACCTCCTAAACCTCTGTAATGGGGCCCTTCCTGCCCATCACCTGTGGGGACACATTGGGGACACTGGGGCCAGCGCCACCTCCACGCCCTGCGCCTCGGGGACGGGGCCCTTCCTGCCCATCACCTGCCATGGGGACATTGGGGACATTGGGGACAGTGTCACTGTCACCCCCTGCGCCTCGGGGACGGGGCCCTTGCGGCCCATCACCTGTGGGGACATTGGGGACATTGGGGACAGCGCCACCTCCACGCCCTGCGCCTCGGGGACGGGGCCCTTCCTGCCCATCACCTGCCATGGGGACATTGGGGACATTGGGGACAGTGTCACTGTCACCCCCTGCGCCTCGGGGACGGGGCCCTTGCGGCCCATCACCTGTGGGGACATTGGGGACATTGGGGACATTGGGGACAGCGTCACTGTCACCCCCTGTGCCTCGGGGACGGGGCCCTTGCGGCCCATCACCTGTGGGGACACATTGGGGACAGTGTCACTGCCATCTCCTAAACCTCTGTGACCGGCCCCTTGTGTGCCATCACCTGTGGGGACATTGGGGACACAGGTGACACCAATCCTGTGGCTTTTGGGGTCCCAGGGCTGGTTTTGGGCTGGTTTTGGGGTGTTTTTGGGGTGTATTTTGAGGTGTTTTTTGGGGTGTTCTTGGGGTGGTTTTTGAGGGGTCTCACCGCAGACATGTCGTAGATGTGTGTGGGGCTGTTTTGGGCTGTTTTTAGGATGTTTTTGGGGTGTTTTTAGGATGTTTTTGGGGTGTTTTTTGGGGTGTTTTTTGGGGTGTTTTTTGGGGGTCTCACCGCAGACATGTCGTAGATGTGCGTGGGGCTGTTTTGGGGTGTTTTTTGGGTGTTTTTAGGATGTTTTTGGGGTGTTTCTGGGGTGTCTCACCGCAGACATGTCGTAGATGTGTGTGGAGCCCATCATGGCCGTGCCCACGGTCGCCGTTCTCTTTTCGGGCACCACCGTGAACAGCTGGGGGGTCTCGCTCCTGTGGGAGGGGGGCAGGAATGGTGGGGGGGCTCCTGATCACCCCAAAATCCTCCCCAGACCCTGAGCCCCCCGAACCCCAAATCCCCCAGACCCCAAAAACCTCCCCAAAACCCCAAACCCCTCAAAAATCCCCCCAAAAACCCCAAACTCCCCCTGAACCCCAAACTCCCCCTGAACCCCAAACTCCCCCAGTGCTCCAAACCCCCCTGAGATCCCCAAAAACCTCCCCAAAAACCCCTGAACCCCAAACTGATGCAGTCCCCCAAACCTCCCTGAGAGCCCTAAAATCCCCTAATCCCCCCCCAAAATCCCAAACCTCCCCAAATTCCCTCCAACCCCCCCAAAAACTGCTCTAAAATCCCAAAATTCCTCCAACCCCCCAAAAACCTCCCCAAAACCCCCACAAATCCCTCCAAAACTCTCCTAAAATCCCCCAAAATCCCTCAAACACCCCCAAAATCCCCCTAAAACCTCCCCAAAGTCTCTTCAACCCCCCCTCAAAAAAACCTCTCCAACACCCCAAAATCCCTCAAAAAGTGCCCCAAAACCTCCCCAACCCCACCCCACAAACCTCTCCAAAACCCCCCCAAAATGGCTCCAAATTCCCCGAAACCTCTCCAAACCCCACCCCCAAATCCTTTCAACCCCCCCAAAACCTCTCCAAAACCCCAAAATCCCCTAAAAACCTCCCCAAACTCCCCCAAAATCACTCCAGACCCCTCCCCAAACCCCCAAAATCCCCAAATCCCCCAAAATCCCTTCACCCTTCCCCCCCCAAAAACCTCTCCGAATCCACCCCGAAAACCTCCCCAAATCCCCCCAAAATCTCTCCAAATCCCCCCAAAATCCCCCCAAAACATCTCCAAAACCCCAAAAACCCCAAAATCCCCTCCAAAAACCCCAAAAAACCCCAAAATCCCCCCAAATCCCCCCAGTTTCCCCCTCACCCGTCCATGGCCTCCTCGATTTTCTTCTTGCGCAGCTCGATCAGCTCCGGGGTCTCCATCCCGGCCGGCACCGAGGAGAAACCCCCGGGGGTGATCAGCCCACTGAGGGGACACGGGGGGTCAGGGGCACCCCAAAAACCCGGGGGCACCCCAAAAACCCGGGGGCACCCCAAAAGGCGTGGGGGGAACCCCCAAGTTCGGCTCGGAGGGGATGAACCCTCCCCACTCCAAATCCCACAAAAACCCCACAGGATTCGCCTTTCTGGGGGATTTGAGGGTTCAGGGGGGTCCCAATCGGTTTTTGGGGTGACCCTGAGTTCTTGGGGTGTCCCTGGGTGTTTTGGGGTCCCCCTGAATTCTTGGGGTCCCCCCAGTTTGGCTCGGAGGGGATGAAGCGACCCCGTTCCCCAATCCCACAGAAAACCCCACAGGGTTCCCCTTTATGGGGGATTTGGGGGTTCAGGGGGTCCTTGGGAGGGTCCCCCTGAGTTCTTGGGGGTCCCCCCGAGTTCCTGGGGTGCCCCCGAGTTCCTGGGGTGCCCCTGGGTGTTTTTGGGGCACTCCCGAATTTTTGGGGTGTCCATGAAGGGATGAACCCCACTGCTCGCCCCAAATTTCTCGCTCCTTTCTGGGGGAATTTTGGGGACACCTGGGAGATTTTTTGGGGGTGTCCCCGATATTTTTGGGATTCCCTGTGAACTTTTTGGGGTTCCCCTGAGCTTTTTGGGGTTCCCTATGAATTTTCTGGGGCACCCCCGAATTTCTGGGGGTGTCCATGAAGGGATGAACCCCACTGCTCACCCCAAATTTCTCGCTCTTTTTTGGGGGAATTTTATGGGGTTTCAGCGACCCCTGGGAGGATTTTTTGGGGTGTCCCCAATATTTTGGGGGTGTCCCCGGTATTTTCAGGGTGTCCCCGCTATTTTCGGGGTGCCCACCTGTCGGCAGGGGTGATGAACCCCGTCTCATCGGGTTTCTCTTCGTCGCTCTCCTCCTCCTCCTCCTCCTCCGAGGATTCCTCGTCCGAGGGCTCCAGCTCCCCCCAGGGCGTGCGGTCGATCTCCTCCTCCTCCTCCTTGGTCTGGGGGGGTTTGGGGGGGTCACACTCGGATTTGGGGGGTCCCAGGGGGTTTGGGGGGTCCCAGGGGGATTTTGGGGGGAATTTGGGGTTTTTGGGGGATTTTTGGGGTTTTTTTTCGGGGATTTTTTGGGGTTTTTTGGGGGTTTTTGATGCTCGGAAAGGGGATTTGAGTTTGGGATTATGGAGACCCCAAATTTGGGGGGCCTGGAGGGGTCACTCGGGGATTTGGGGGCTCCCCGGGGGTTTGGAGGGGTTCCAGGGGGATTTTGGGGAAGATTTTGGGGGTTTTGGGGGAGATTTTGGGTTTTTTTGTGGGATTTTGGGTTTTTTTTTATGATGCATTTGTGCGTGGGGTTATGGAGACCCCAAATCTGGGGGGGTCACTCGGGGATTTGGGGGGTCCCAGAGGGATTTAGGGGGGGTCCCAGTGGGATTTGGGGGGTCCCAAGAGGAGGATTTGGGGGTTTTGGGGTCCCAAGAGGAGGATTTAGGGGGTTTGGGGGGTCCCAAGAGGAGGATTTGGGGGTTTTGGGGTCCCAAGAGGAGGATTTGGGGGTTTGGGGGTCCCAAGAGGAGGGTTTGGGGTTTTGGGGGGTCCCAAGAGGAGGGTTTGGGGGTTTTGGGGTCCCAAGAGGAGGATTTGGGGGGTTTGGGGGTCCCAAGAGGAGGGTTTGGGGGTTTTGGGGTCCCCTCACCTGGAACTCGGCGGCGTTGGTCCCGAACACGTCCCCGTACAGCGGCTTCCCCGTCTCGTCCACGGGCGGCTTCCCCCAGCCCCCGGCGTGGTACCCGAACGAGCAGCCCTGGAACGAACCCCAAAATATTCATTAACCCCCCCCAAATTATCCTGAACCCCCCCCCCCCAAAATCATCCAGAGCACCCCAAAATTACCCTGAGCACCCCAAAATCATCCTGTGCACCTAAAAATATTCATTAACTCTCCCCAACATCATCCTGAGCACCCCAAAATCGTCCTGTGCACCCCAACATCATCCTGTGCACCCCAAAATGTTCATTAACCCTCCCCAAAATCATCCTGAGCACCCCAAAATCGTCCTGTGCACCCCAAAATATTCATTAACCCTCCCCAACATCATCCTGAGCACCCCAAAATTACCCTGAGCACCCCAACATCGTCCTGTGCACCCCAAAATCGTCCTGAGCACCCCAAAATATTCGTTAACCCTCCCCAAAATCATCCTGAGCACCCCAAAATTACCCTGAGCACCCCAAAATCATTCTGTGCACCAAAAATATTCATTTATCCTCCCCAAAATCATCCTGACACCCCTGGGCTCCCTCCAGCCCCCGGCGTGGTACCCGCAGGAGCAGCCCTGGAATGAACCCCAAAAATTATCCTGAGCACCCCAAAATGATCCCGAGCACCCCAAAATCATCCTGAGCACCCCAAAATATTCATTAACCCTCCCCAACATCATCCTGACACCCCTGGGCTCCCTCCAGCCCCCGGCGTGGTACCCGAACGAGCAGCCCTGGAACGCACCCCAAAAATTATCCTGAGCACCCCAAAATCGCCATGAGCACCCCAAAACCATCCCTAGCACCCCAAAATCATCCTGTGCACCCCAAAATCATCCTGAGCACCCCAAAATCATCCTGAGCACCCCAAAATATTCATTAACCCTCCCCAACATCATCCTGAGCACCCCAAAATCGTCCTGAGCACCCCAAAAATTATCCTGAGCACCCCAAAACCATCCTGAGCACCCCAAAATCATCCCGAGCACCCCAAAATATTCATTAACCCTCCCCAAAATCATCCTGACACCCCTGGGCTTCCCCCAGCCCCCGGTGTGGTACCTGAACGAGCAGCCCTGGAATGAACCCCAAAATATTCATTAACCCCCCCCAAATTATCCTGAACCCCCCCCAAAATCACCCTGAGCACCCCCAAATCATCCTGAGCACCCCAAAATTATCCTGAGCACCCCAACATCATCCTGTGCACCCCAAAATGATCCTGAGCACCCCAAAACCATCCTGTGCACCCCAAAATATTCAATAACCCTCCCCCAAATCATCCTGAGCACCCCAAAATCGTCCTGTGCACCCCAACATCATCCTGTGCACCCCAACATCATCCTGAGAACTCCAAAATATTCATTAACCCTCCCCAACATCATCCTGAGCACCCTAAAATCATCCTGTGCACCCCAAAACCATCCCGAGCACCCCAAAATATTCATTAACCCTCCCCAAATTATCCTGAACCCCCCAAAATCACCCTGAGCACCCCCAAATCATCCTGAGCACCCCAAAATCATCCCGAGCACCCCAAAATCGTCCTGAGCACCCCAACATCATCCTGAGCACCCCAAAATGTTCATTAACCCTCCCCAAAATCATCCTGAGCACCCCAAAATCGTCCTGTGCACCCCAAAATCGTCCTGTGCACCCCAAAACCATCCTGTGCACCCCAAAATATTCATTAACCCTCCCCAAAATCATCCTGAGCACCCCAACATCACCCTGTGCACCCCAAAATCATCCCGAGCACCCCAAAATATTCATTAACCCTCCCCAACATCATCCTGAGCACCCCAAAATCGTCCTGTGCACCCCAACATCATCCTGAGCACCCCAAAATGTTCATTAAACCCCCCCAAATTATCCTGAACCCTCCCCCAAAATAATCCTCCACCCTGCAGCACCAAAAACCCCCCCAAAAACCCCAAATTCCCTCCCAAAAACCCAAAACCCACCCCAAATCCCCCCCTAAAAACACCCAAACAACTCCACCGTGCTGCCCCCCCAAAAAACCCCAAATCCCCCCAAAAAAAACCCAAAATCCCCCCAAAAACTCCCCAAAATCCCCCAAAAAAACCCCCAAAATCCCCCCAACAAACCCCAAATCCCCTCCTAAAAACACCCAAACACCCCCACCTTGTACTCCAAACCCCCCCCTAAAACCACCTCAAATCCCCCCCAAAAACCCCAAATCCCCCCTGAAAAACCCTAAAAAAAACCCCCCAAACATCCCAAACCCACCCCAAACCCCCTCCTAAAAACACCCCAACACCTCCACCCTGCAGCACCAAAAAAAACCCAAATCTCTCCCAAAACCACCCCAAATCCCCCCAAAAACCTCCAAATTTCCCCCCAAACCCCCCCAAAAAAAACATAAAACCCCATAAAATCCCCCCAAAACACCATAAAATCCCCCAAAACCCCATAAAATCCCCCAAAACCCCATAAAAACCCCCAAACCCCATAAATCCCCCCAAACCCGCACTCACCTCGGGGATGGGGGAGTTGAGCCCCGGGATTTTGAGGTTGGGGTACGAGGGGGGGGGGCCCGTAGCGCTGCATGGCGATCAGCCACGGGGGGGGGCACCTTGTGCGCGTTCTGGGGGGTGAAGGGGGGTCAGAGACCCCAAAAACCCAAAAAAACCCCCAAAAACCCACCCAGGACCCCAAAATCCCACCCAGGACCCCAAAAACCCCAAATCTGCACAAGGAACCCCAAATCACAGCAGGGATTGGGGGGCAGTCTAAAGGAAGGGGGGTTCTGCCCCCCTCCGTGAATGGAACATTCCTGGGGGGGATAAAGGGGGGCTCAGAGACCCCAAAAACCCCCCCCAAAAAAACCAAAAAAAACCAAAAAAAACCCCAAAATCCCACCCAGGACCCCAAATTTTCCCCCCAAAAAACCCCAAAAAACCCAAAATCCCACCCAGGACCCCAAAAACCCCAAATCTGCACAAGGATCCCGAAATCACAGCGGGGATTGGAGGGGGAGCAAAGGAAGGACATGGAAAATTCCTGGGGGCTCAGAGACCCCAAAAACCCCCAAAAAACCCTAAAATCCCACCCAGGACCCCAAAAAACCCAAATCCGCCCCAGGAACCCCCAAATTTGCCCCAGGAACCCCAAATCCCAGCAGGGATTGGGGGGGGAGCAAAGGAAGGACATGGAACATTCCTGGGGGCACAGGGGGGGGTTCAGAGACCCCAAAAAACCCCAAAATCCCACCCAGGACCCCAAAAACCCCAAATCTACACAAGGAACCCCAAATCACAGCAGGGAATGGGGAGGAGTCTAAAGGAAGGGGGTTCTGTCCCCCCTCCGTGAATGGAACATTCCTGGGGGGGTAAAGGGGGGCTCAGAGACCCCAAAAAACCCAAAAAAACCCCAAAATCCCACCCAAATCTGCCCCAGGAATCCAAAAAAATCCCTAAATCCACCCCAGATTTGGGATGGATTTGGGGTCAAGGATGGATTTGGGGTTTGGGATGGATTTGGAGCATTTCAGGGGTTTGGGTAGGTTTGGGATGGATTTGGGGTTTGGGTGGATTTGGGATGGATTTGGGGTCTGGGTGGATTTGGGGTCTGGGATGGATTTGGGGTTTGGGTAGATTTGGGATGGATTTGGGGTCTGGGTGGATTTGGGGTTTGGGATGATTTTCAGGTGATTTTGGGATGGATTTGGGATGGCTTTAGGGTGACTTTGGGGTGTTTTTAGGGTGATTTTGGGGTTTCCATACCGGCCCCACGGGCATGCCCAGGGATTTGGGGTTCAGGGTGATTTTGGGGTGGTTTTTAGGGTGATTTTGGGGTGGTTTTGGGGTGGTTTTGGCAGTTTTGGGGTGTCCTCACCGGCCCCACGGGCACGCCCAGGGATTTGGGATGGATTTGGGGTTTGGGATGGTTTTTAGGGTGTTTTTGGGGTGATTTTGGGGTGGTTTTTAGGGTGATTTTGGGGTGGTGTTGGCAGTTTTGGGGTGTCCATACCAGCCCCACAGGCATGCCCAGGGATTTGGGGTTCAGGGTGATTTTGGGGTGGTTTTTAGGATGTTTTTGGGGTGATTTTGGGGTGATTTTTAGGGTGCTTTTAGGGTGTTTTTGGGGTAATTTTGGGGTTTTTGGGGTGGTTTTTGGGGTGTTTTTTAGGGTGTTTTTGGGGTGTTTTTGGGGTGGTTTTCAGGGTGTTTTTGGGATGGTTTTAGGGTGATTTTGGGATGTTTTTGGGGTGTCCTCACCGGCCCCACGGGCATGCCCAGCGCGATCCTCAGCTCGTCCGAGAGATCTCCCGGCTTCTTCTCCTTGAGCCGCGTCTCAAACTCCTTCCCCTGGGGACAGCGGGGACACCGCGGGGACAACAGGGTGGTGACAACCCCAAACACCCAACCAAAGCCCCCAAGTCCCACGGGGATGTCCCAAAAGCCACCAATGCCACCCCGAGGATGTCCCCGAACCCTCAAATGTCCCCCTAGGATGTCCCCGAACCCCCCAAAATCCCATCAGGATGTCCCCAAAGTCACAAAATCCAACCAGAATGTCCCCAAAATCCAACCAGGACATCTCCAGACCCCAAAATGTCCAACCAGGATGTCCTGAAACCTCCAAAATCCAACCAAGATGTCCCAGAACGTCCCCCAGGACAGCCCTGAAGCCCCAAATGTCCTCCCAGGTGTCCCCAAACCTCCAAAATCCAACCAAGGTGTCCCCAAACCCCCCAAATCTTCAACCAGGACACCTCCAAACCCCAAAATGTCCAACCAGGATGTCCCCAAATGTCCCCCAGGGCAGCCCTGAAGCCACAAATGTCCCCCCAGGTGTCTCCAAACCCCCAAAACTCCAACCAGGACATCACCAAATGTCCAAAAGTCCAACCAGGAAACCTCCAAACCCCAAAATGTCCAACCAGGATGTCCCCAGACCCCCAAATCTTCAACCAGGACACCTCCAAAGCCCCGAATGTCCAACCAGAACATCTCCAAAGCCCCAAATGTCCAACCAGGATGTCCCCAGGTGTCCCCACCTCGTAGTAGAGGTCCCCGTGGATGGTCAGCTTGGGCTTGGTCTGCCACTTGAAGAAGGCGTCGTGCAGTTTCTGGTAGTCGATGTCGATCTTGCCCATCTTGGGCCGCACCTTCTCCCTCATCTTGGACTTCATGGTCTTCTGCTCCTCCTGGGGACAGCGCAGGGGACAGTGGGGACACGGCCCAGGGCCACCAAGGGGACACAGGTGTGACCACGATGGTCACAAGGTCAAAAATACAACCAGGGTGTCCCCAGATCCAACCAGGGTGTCCCCAAAGCCCTGAAGGTCCAAGCAGGATGTCCCCAAAGTCACCAAACCCAACCCAAGACGTCCCCAAACCTCCAAAATCCAACCAGGATGTCCCCAAACCTCCAAAATCCAACCAGGGTGTCCCCAAAGTCACCAAAAATCCAACCAGGGTGTCCCCAAAGTCACCAAAAATCCAACCAGGGTGTCCCCAAACCTCTGAAAGTTCAACCCAGGATGTCCCCAAAGTCACGAAACCCAACCCAAGACATCCCCAAATCCAACCAGGACGTCCCCAAACCTCCAAAATACAACCAGGGTGTCCCCAAACCCCTGAAAGTCCAAGCAGGATGTCCCCAAAGTCACCAAACCCAACCAGGATGTCCCCAAACCTCCAAAATCCAACCAGGATGTCCCCAAAATCACCAAAAATACAACCAGGGTGTCCCCAAATCCAACCAGGGTGTCCCCAAGGTGTCCCCACTTTCTCCTGCGGGGCCTCTCTCATCTCCTGGATGCCACAACCTCCCCAAACCCCCAAGACCCCTCCTCAAATCCCCTCTCATCCTCCCAGCTGCCCCACAGCTGCTCCTCAGCCATTCCCCAAGGTGTCCCCAAAGTCCCCACAATGTCCCCAAGGTGTCCCCATCTTCTCCTGCAGCGCCTCCCTCATCTCCTGGATCCCTGTGACCACTGAGAACCTCCCCAAACCCCCCAGACCCCTCCCCAAACCCCATCCCACCCTCACAGCTGCCCCTCAGCTGCCCCTCAGCCATTCCTGGAGGTGTCCCCAAAGTCCCCACAATGTCCCCAAGGTGTCCCCACCTTCTCCTGCAGCGCCTCCCTCATCTCCTGGATGCCTGGGACCACTGAGAACCTCCCCAAAACCCCTCCACCCTCACAGCTGCCTCACAGCCATTCCTGGAGGTGTCCCCAAGCTGTCCCCAAGGTGTCCCCGTGGTGTCCCCACCTTCTCCTGCGGGGCCTCTCTCATCTCCTGGATGCCTTTGACCACCTAGAACCTCCCCAAACCACCAAGACCCCTCCCAAAACCCCATCCCACCCTCACAGCTGCCCCTCAGCCATTCCCCGAGGTGTCCCTGAGATGTCCCCAAGCTGTCCCCAAGGTGTCCCCACCTTCTCCTGCAGGGCCTCCTTCATCTCCGGCATGCCTGTGACCACCTAGAACCTCCCCAAACCCCTGAGACCCCTCCTCAAACCCCTCCCACCCTCACAGCTGCCTCACAGCTGCTCCTCAGCCATTCCCCAAGGTGTCCCCAATGTCCCCACAATGTCCCCAAGGTGTCCCCACCTTCTCCTGCAGCGCCTCCCTCATCTCCTGGATGCCTTTGACCACCTAGGACCTCACCAAACCCCCAAGACCCCTCCCCAAATCCCCTCTCATCCTCACAACTGCCCCTCAGGCATTCCCTGAAGTGTCCCTGACATGTCCCCGAGGTGCCCTTGACATGTCCCTGAGGTGTCCCCAATGTCCCCACAATGTCCCCGTGGTGTCCCCACCTTCTCCTGGAGCACCTCCCTCATCTCCTGGATGCCTGTGACCATTGAGAACCTCCCCAAACCACCAAGACCCCTCCCCAAACCCCTGAGACCCCTCCCCAAACCCCATCCCACCCTCACAGCTGCCCCTCAGCTGCTCCTCAGCCATTCCCCAAGGTGTCCCCAAAGTCCCCCCAATGTCCCCACGGTGTCCCCAAGGTGTCCCCGTGGTGTCCCCACCTTCTCCTGCAGGGCCTCCCTCATCTCCTGGATGCCGGTGCGCTTGATGAACTCGGGCAGCTCGAAGGGCGGCTTCTCGATGCCCCTCTTGCCCTGCAGGTATTTCCTCTTGAAGCACCAGTGCCGCGGCACCGGCACCGAGTTCCGCGTGGCCTTGAGGTGCACCAGCAGCTTGGGGTCCTGCGCGGTGACATCGTGCATCTCCACCACGTCGGGGCGGGCCACCAGCTGGGGACAGCAGGGGACAGCGAAGGGACATCAGGGGACATCAGGGGAGTTACAGGGACAGCCTCAAAATGGCTCTGGGGGACCCCAAAGTGACCTCAGGGTGGTCACACTGTCCATCTCCACCACGTCCGGGCGGGCCACCAGCTGGGGACAGCAGGGGATGGCAAAGGGACATCAGGGGACAGCAAAGGGACATCAGGGGAGTTAGCAGGGAGAGCCTCAGAGTGACACTGTGGGACCACAAAGTGACCTCTGGGTGGTCACACCGTGCATCTCCACCATGTCAGGATGGGCCACCAGCTGTGGGGACAGTGGGGACATCAGGGGATGGCAAAGGGACATCAGAAGAGTCAGCAGGGAGAGCCTCAAAATGGCTCTGGGGGAGCCCAAGTGACCTCTGGGTGGTGACATTGTTCATCTCCACCATGTGAAGGTGGGCCACCAGCTGTGGGGACAGTGGGGACATCAGGGGACAGCAAAGGGACATCAGGGGACAGCAAAGGGACATCGGGGACAAAGGAGAGTGAGGGGAGAAGAGCCCCAGAATGGTGCTGGGGACACCAAAGTGACCCTGGGTGAGGACACAGGACACCAGGGTGACACTGGTGGGGTGACAAGAGTGAGGTCCCATGGTGACCCCAGCGTGGCACCAGTGTGTCCCCAGGGAGGTGACAAAGGGCACACTGAGTGGTGTCCCCAAAGGGGACAAGGAGGTGTCACCTCAGGGCTGTCCTCAGTGCCACCCACACCCACGGGGAGGGGACAGGGCCGTGTCCCCAAGTGTCACCTCAGGGCTGTCCCCAGTGCCACCCACACCCACAGGGAGGGGACAGGGCCGTGTCCCCAAGTGTCACCTGCTTCAGCTCGGCCACCGTGAACCTGTTCATGCGCCGCAGCTTCTTCTTGGACAGCTTGGGGACCTCCTGCTTCTTCTCCTGGGGACACGTGGGGACAGCTCAGGTGACACCGGGAGGGTGGCACCCGATGGCAGCACCCGCTGTCCCCGTCCCTGAGGCCTCCCTGTCCCTCTGTCCCACCTCAGGACTGTCCCCTCGTTCCCAGTCCCTGCTGTCACCACCCCAAGTGTCCCCAAACACCCCCGTGTTGTCCCCAACTTGGTACCAGCTCCAGCTGCCACCTCCTGTCACCTTCAATGTCACCCCGCTGTCCCCAGTGCCACTGGCTCATCCCATCATTGTCCCTGTATCTCCATGTCCCCCATGTCCCTGTGTCCCCACTGTCACCAGCTCATGTTCAGAGCTGTCCCTGTCCCCAATGTCCCCACTGTCACCAGCTCATCCTCGGAGCTGTCACTGTCCCCAATGTCCCCCCTGTCCCCAGTGTCCCCGTGTCACCTGCTCATCCTTGGAGCTGTCCCCAGTGTCACATTTCCCCAGTGTCACCTGCTCGTCCTCGGAGCTGTCCCCATCGCTGCCCCTGTCCCCAATGTCCCCCAGTGTCCCCAGTGTCCCCAGTGTCACCTGCTCATCCTCGGAGCTGTCCCCAATGTCACATTTCCCCAGTGTCACCTGCTCGTCCTCGGAGCTGTCCCCGTCGCTGCCCCTGTCCCCAGTGTCCCCCAGTGTCCCCATTGTCCCAGTGTCCCCAGTGTCCCCTGCTCGTCCTCGGAGCTGTCCCCATCGCTGCCCCTGTCCCCATTGTCCCAGTGTCCCCAGTGTCACCTGCTCGTCCTCGGAGCTGTCCCCGTCACTGCCCCTGTCCCCAGTGTCCCCCAGTGTCCCCCAGTGTCCCCAGTGTCACCTGCTCGTCCTCGGAGCTGTCCCCGTCACTGCCCCTGTCCCCAGTGTCCCCCAGTGTCCCCCAGTGTCCCAGTGTCACCTGCTTGTCCTCGGAGCTGTCCCCATCGCTGCCCCTGTTCCCCATGTCCCCCAATATCCCCCAGTGTCCCCCAATGTCCCCCAGTGTCCCCAGTGTCACCTGCTCGTCCTCGGAGCTGTCCCCGTCGCTGCCCCTGGTGCCATCCTCGGGTCCCTTTTTCCGGGGCACCCCCGCGCTCTCCGGCCGCTCCGCCCGCTCCGGCTCCTTCTCCTTGTCCTTCTTCACCTCGTCCGTCAGCTGGGACGGGCACGGGACAGGGATGTGACAGGGATGGGGACACAGGGACAGGGATGGGGACAGGGGACACGGGGACAGGGATGGGGACAGGGATGGGGACACGGGGACATGGGACAGGGATGGGGACACGGGGACAGGGATGGGGACAGGCGACACAGGGACAGGGATGGGGACACGGGGACAGGGATGGGGACAGGGGACACGGGGACAGGGATGGGGACAGGGATGGGGACACGGGGACAGGGATGGGGACAGGGGACACAGGGACAGGGATGGGGACAGGGGACAGGGGACAGGGATGGGGACAGGGGACACGGGGACAGGGATGGGGACAGGGATGGGGACACGGGGACAGGGATGGGGACAGGGGACACAGGGACAGGGATGGGGACAGGGGACATGGGGACAGGGATGGGGACAGGGATGGGGACACGGGGACATGGGGACAGGGATGGGGACATGGGGACAGGGATGGGGACACGGGGACAGGGGACACGGGGACAGGGACAAGGAACAGGGACAGGCGACAGAGGTCAGAAGCACCCAGGGGACAGGGCCAGGGAGAGGGGACAGGGTCAGGAATGGGGACAGAGTCAGGGAGAGGGGACAGGGGACACAGGTCAGCAGGTAACCAGGGGTGACATTGGAGTGACCCTCAGCACCCAGGGGTGACCCAGGAATGACCCTCCCCACCCATGGGTGACCCTGGCACCCAGGAATGACCTCCGGCATCCAACACCAACCCTCCCCACCCAGGAATGACCCAGGGGCGACTCTGGGTGACCCTGGGGTGACCCTGGCACCCAGGAATGACCCAGGAATGACCCTCCCCACCCATGGGTGACCCTGGCACCCAGGAATGACCCTCAGCACCCAGGAATGACCCGGGAATGACCCTCCCCACCTATGGGTGACCCTGGCACCCAGGAATGACCCCGCACTGACCCCTCCCCACCCATGGGTGACCCCTGGCACCTAGGAATGACCCCGCACTGACCCCTCCCCACCCACGTGTGACCCTGGCACCCAGGGGTGACCCAGGAATGACCCTCCCCACCCACGTGTGACCCTGGCACCCAGGAATGATCCAGGGGTGACTCTGGGTGACCCTGGGGTGACCCTGGCACCCAGGAATGACCCCGCACTGACCCCTCCCCACCCACGGGTGACCCCTGGCACCCAAAGGTGCCCCCACCCCGAGGCGCCACCTTGAAGGCCTCGAAGATCCTCTTGAAGAAGACGAAGTTGGGGTCGTAGATCTCGGGCTCCTCGCTCACGTACTCGATCTCCACCTCGGGGCCCTCCCCGGGCTCGGGGTCCCCCCGGGGGGGGGGGAGGGGCGCTGCAGCCCCCTCGCGGGCCCCGCCCCTCCCCCGCTTCTTCTTCTTGCGGTTCCGCCGCTTCCGGTTCCGCTGGGGGGGGCACGGGGACAGAGGGACAGTGAGGGGACAGAGGGACAGTGAGAGGACAGAGGGACAGTGAGGGGACAGTGAGGGGACACAGAGGGGACAGTGAGGGGACAGCGAGGGGACAGTGAGGGGACAGTGAGGGGACACAGAGGGGACAGTGAGGGGACAGAGGGGACACAGAGGGGACAGTGAGGGGACAGTGAGAGGACACAGAGGGGACAGTGAGGGGACAGTGAGGGGACACAGAGGGGACAGTGAGGGGACAGTGAGGGGACACAGAGGGGACAGTGAGGGGACAGTGGGGACAGTGAGGGGACAGCGAGGGGACACGGAGGTGGGACAGGTTCCTCTAATTGGGGGGACAGCGAGGGGACACAGAGGGGACAGCGAGGGGACAGTGAGGGGACAGTGAGGGGACAGAGGGACAGTGAGGGGACAGTGAGGGGACAGTGAGGGGACAGAGGGACAGTGAGGGGACAGCGAGGGGACAGAGGGACAGTGAGGGGACACAGAGGGACAGTGAGGGGACAGAGGGACAGTGAGGGGACAGCGAGGGGACAGTGAAGGGACAGTGAGGGGACACAGAAGGGACACAGAGGGGACAGTGAGGGGACAGTGAGGGGACACAGAGGGGACACAGAGGGACAGTGAGGGGACGTGGAGGTGGGACAGGTTCCTCTGATTGAGGGGACAGGAGGGGACAGAGGGACAGTGAGGGGACAGCAAGGGGACACAGAGGTGGGACAGGTTCCGCTGATTGGGGGGACAGTGAGGGGACAGCGAGGGGACAGCGAGGGGACAGCGAGGGGACAGCGAAGTGGGACAGGTTCCTCTGATTGAGGGGACAGTGAGGGGACAGTGAGGGGACAGTGAAGGGACAAAGAGGTGGGACAGGTTCCTCTGACTGGGGGGACAGGAGGGGACAGTGAAGGGACAGCGAGGGGACAGCGAGGTGGGACAGGTCCCTCTAACTGGGGGGACAGTGAGGGGACAGCAAAGTGACACAGGTTTCTCTAACTGGGGGGGACAGAAAGGGACCAAAGAGGACACTGAGGGGACAGTGAGGTGGCACAGGTTCTACTAACTGGGGGGACAGAAGGGGACACTGAGGGGACAGGAGGGGACAGGTTCTGCTAACTGGGGGGACAGAAAGGGACAGTGAGGGGACAGCAAAGTGGGACAGGTTCCTCTAATTGGGGGGACAAAGAGGGACCCTCAACAGGATGGCAGAAGAGGGGACAAAGGTGACACGAAGGTGACACAGGTGGCCCCAGAGGGAGCCACACCCCCTGCACTTGGTGGGGACAAAATGGGGACATTGGGGTGGCACCGAGAGGGGACAGATGCCCCCAGTAAGGGGACAGAAAAGGGACATGGGGGTGACACAGGTGACCTCAAAGTGACCAAAATCCCCCCTGGGCCACCGAGGGAAGGGACAACAACGACACCGCAGTGACAGAGGTGACCCCAGAGGCACCCACAGCCCCTCCCAGACACGCCCACCCAGGACCCCCCCGGGACTTGGGGCACCCATGGGACCCCCCCACGCCCCCAGTCTGGGTGGGGGGTGGCCTGTCCCCCATTGTCCCCCATTGTCCCCCACTGTCCCCTCTGTCACCTCCTTCTTGGACGTCCCCGTGTCCTCCTCAGCCTCGGAGGCCGACGCCGACGCCCGGAGCTCCGTCTCCATCTCGTCCTCGGCTGGGGACACACGGGGGACAGGGCTGTCACCCCTCTGGTGTCACCCCCACCCCTGGTGTCACCCCCACCCCTGGTGTCACCTCCCACCTTTGGGTGCCACCCCCACCTCTGGTGCCACCCCCACCCCTGGTGTCACCCCCGCCTTTGGGTGTCACCCCCACCCCTGGTGTCACCCCCTCTGGTGTCACCCCCACCTCTGGTGCCACCCCCACCTTTGGGTGTCACCACCGCCTCTGGTGGAGGGCACCCAGTGGGGACTGGGGGACACTGCAGGTGGCACTGAGGGTGGCAGAGGACACTGAGGGTGGCACTGTAGGTGACACAGGGGTGGCACTGGACACTGTGGGTGATACTGGTGACACTGAGGTGACACTGGGGACACTGAAGTGGCCCTGGGGACACCGGGGGGTGGCAGGGACGCTGTGGGTGGCACTGGGGTGGCAGGGGTGGCACTAGGGTGACACTGGGGTGGCAGGGACACTGTGGGTGACACTGGGGTGGCACTGGGGTGGCACTGGGGTGGCACAGGGGTGGGACTGGGGTGACACTGGGGTGGCAGGGGTGGCACTGGGGTGGCACTGGGGTGACTCTGGGGTGGCAGGGGTGGCACTGGGGTGGCACAGAGTGGCAGGGACACTGTGGGTGGCACAGGGGTGGCACAGGGATGGCACTGGGGTGGCACAGGGGTGGCACAGGGGTGGCAGGGACACTGTGGGTGGCACTGGGGTGGCACTGGGGTGGCACTGGGGTGGCACAGGGTGGCAGGGACACTGTGGGGTGGCACAGGGGTGGCAGGGACACTGTGGGTGACACTGGGCTGGCACAGGGTGGCAGGGTGGCAGGGCTCACCCGAGAGCCCCGGCACGCTGACCAGCTCCTCCTGGCGGCTCTCCTTGAGCTGCAGGATCTTCTCCAGCGCCTGCGGGATCTTGGGGCCCACCCCGGGCTCCTCCTGGGGGCACAGGGACCCCCGAGTCAGAGAGGGCCCCCAGAACCCGGGGAGACCCCTCCCCAAATCGGGGAGAGCCCCCTGGAATCAGGGAGACCCCTCCTCAAATCGGGGAGAGCCCCCAAAAACCGGGGAGACCCCTCCCCAAATCGGGGAGAGCCCCCAAAAACCGGGGAGACCCCTCCTCAAATCAGAGAGGGCCCCCAGAAACCGGGGAGACCCCTCCTCAAATCAGAGAGGGCCCCCAGAAACCGGGGAGACCCCTCCCCAAATCAGGGAGAGCCCCCTGGAATCAGGGAGACCCCCGGGACCCCCCCCCAAAATGAGGGAGACCCCCCAAAATCAGAGAAAGCCCCCAAAATTCGGGGAGACCCCTCCTCAAATCAGGGAGAGCCCCCTGGAATCAGGGAGACCCCCGGGACACCCCCAAATCAGGGAGACCCCCCCCCAAATCAGGGAGATCCTCGGGACCCCCCTTAGATCAGGGAGGCTCCCGGGACTGCCCCCAAAGAGACCCCAGACCCACAGAGACCCCTCCCCACAATAGAGCCCAAGCCCCCCACAGAGCCCCCTCCCCACAATAAAGACCCCAGCCCCCCACAGAGCCCCCTCCCCACAATAGAGACCTCAGACCCATAGAAACCCCCTATTAGAGCCCACAGAGCCCCCTCCCCACAATAGAGACCCCAGCCCCCCACAGAGCCCCCTCCCCACAATAAAAACCCCAACCCCACAGAGCCCCCAGTAGAGATCCCAACCCCACAGAGCCCCCTCCCCACAATAGAGACCCCAGCCCCCCACAGAGCCCCCTCCCCACAATAACCCCCCCCCCCCATTCCCACCTCTCTGCTGTCGTCTCCGGGGGGCGGGGGGGGCCCACGGGGCCGGGGGGCTCCCATGGCCAGGGGGGCTCCCATGGGGCTGCCTGGGGGGGACAGAGGGGACACAGAGGGGACATCAGCCAGGAGGGGACAGGGGACACAGAGGGGACACAGAGGGGACATCGGCCAGGGGGGGACACAGGGACACAGAGGGGACACAGAGGGGACATCAGCCAGGAGGGGACAGGGGACACAGAGGGGACATGAGGGAAGGGGACACAGGGACACAGAGGGGACATCAGCCAGGGGGGGACAGGAGACACAGAGGGGACACAGAGGGGACATCAGCCAGGGAGGGGGACACAGGGACACACAGAGGGGACACAGAGGGGACACAGGGACACAGAGACACAGAGGGGACATCAGCCAGGGAGGGGACACAGGGACACAGAGGGGACATCAGCCTGGGGATGGGATGGGACAGGGCACAGACAGAGGGGACACACAGAAGGAACAGACAGAGGGGACAGGGGACACACAGAGGTGACATCAGCCAGGAGGGGACACAGGGACACAGAGGGGACAGGGACACATAGGGGACATCACCCGGGGGGCACAGGGCACAGAGGTGTCCCCCCCCCCCCCAGTGCCCCCCCCTCACCTCGGGGGGCCAGGGGGGCCCTGGCGGCCATGGGGGTCCCCTCGGGGGGGGCGCGGGGGGCGGGGGGGGTCAGCTTGGCCATCTCCTGCTGCCGCTCCTGCTCCAGCAGCACCGCGGCCTGGGGGCACGGGGGGGTCAGGGGGGGCTGGGGGCGACCCCCAAACCCTGGGGAGCCCCCCCAAACCCTGGGGAGCCCCCAAACCCTGGGGAGCCCCCCCAAACCCTGGGGAGGCCCCCCAAACCCTGGGGAGCCCCCCCAACCCTGTGTGACCCCCAAACCCTGGGGAGCCCCCCCAAACCCTGGGGAGCCCCCCAAACCCTGTGTGACCCCCAAACCCAGGGGAGACCCCAAACCCAGGGGAGACCCCTAAACCCTGTGTAACCCCCCAAACCCAGGGGAGACCCCCCAAACCCTGGGGTGTCCCACAAAACCCCGGGAGCACCCCCAAACCCTGGGGAGCCCCCAAACCCCAGAGAGCCCCCCCAAACCCGGGGGAGACCCCTAAACCCTGGGGAGCCCCCAAACCCCAGAGAGCCCCCCCAAACCCTGGGGAGACCCCCCAAACCCTGGGGAGCCCCCAAACCCTGGGAGCCCCCCCAAACCCTGTGTGACCCCCAAACCCTGGGGAGCCCCCAAATCCCAGAGAGCCCCCCCAAACCCGGGGGAGCCCCCCCAAACCCAGGGGAAACCCCTAAACCCTGTGTGACCCCCAAACCCAGGGGAGCCCCCCTCAAAGCCAGGGGAGCCCCCAAACCCTGGGGAGCCCCCTCAAAGCCAGGGTGAGCCCCCAAACCCCAGAGAGCCCCCCCAAACCCAGGGGAGACCCCCAAACCCTGTAACCCCCCCAAACCCAGGGGAGCCCCCCAAACCCAGGGGTGTTCCCCCAAATCCTGGGGAGCCCCCCCAAACTCTGAGGAGTCCCACAAAACCCTGGGAGCACCCCCAAACCCTTTGTGCCCCCCAAACCCAGAGGAACCCCCCAAACCCAGGGGTGTCCCCCCAACCCTGTGTATCCCCCAAACCCTGTGTACTCCCCCAAACCCAGGGGTGTCCCCCAAACCCCGGGAGCCCCCCCAAACCCGGTCCCCCCTCACCCGTTTCTGCTGCTCCAGCAGCTCCTGCTCCTTGGCCTTGTCCCCAAACGGGTGCTGGCCCTGGGGGGGGGGAGCACAGTCAGGACCCCCCCCAAAAACCAAGGGTGCCCCCCCAAAGCATCACCCAGTCTCCAACAGCCCCAAAAATCCCAAATCCCACCCCAAAACCACCCCTCAGCTCACCCCAGCCATGAGTGCCCTCCCCAGGATGGCCTCACCCTCTGCAACGCCCCCCAGGACCCCTTGAAACCCCCCCGAGCCCCCCACCCCAAATCCCCTGGAACACCCCAAACCCCCACCCCCCTCCGAGCCCTCCACCCCAAATCCCCTGGAACACCCCAAACCCACCCCCAAAGGAGCCCCCCCACCCCAAATCCCCTGGAACACCCCAAACCCCCACCCCAAAGGAGCCCCCCACCCCAAATCCCCTGGAACACCCCAAACCCCCTCCGAGCCCCCCACCCCAAATCCCCTGGAACACCCCAAATCCACCCCCCAAAGGAGCCCCCCACCCCAAATCTCTCTGGAACACCCCCAAACCCACACCCCCCAAAGGAGCCCCCACCCCAAATCCCCTGGAACACCCCAAACCCCCACCCCCCAAAGGAGCCCCCACCCCAAATCCCCCTGGAACACCCCAAACCCCCTCCGAGCCCCCCACCCCAAATCCCCCTGGAACACCCCAAACCCACCCCCTCCGAGCCCCCCACCCCAAATCCCCTGGAACACCCCAAACCCACCCCCCAAAGGAGCCCCCCACCCCAAATCCCCCTGGAACACCCCCAAACCCCCTCTGAGCCCCCCACCCCAAATCTCCCTGGAACACCCCAAACCCACACCCCAAAGGAGCCCCCCACCCCAAAAAAGCCCCCCAATACCTGTGCCTGCTCCTCCTGCAGCAGCATGGCTGCTATAACACCCCCAGAGAAGCCCCCAGCCCCAAAAGGAGCCCCCAATCCCCCCAATCAGTACCTGTGCCCGCTCCTCCTGCAGCAGCATGGCCCCTATAACACCCCGCCCCAAAAGGAGCCCCCCACCCCAAAAGGAGCCCCCCAAACCCCCTGAATCCCCCCAATCCCCCCAGTACCTGTGCCCTCTCCTCCTGCAGCAGCATGGCCGCTGTAGCACCCCATCCCCGTGCCCCCAGCCCCAAAAGGAGCCCCCCACCCCAAAAGGTGCCCCCAAATCCCCCCAATCAATACCTGTGCCCTCTCCTCCTGCAGCAGCATGGCCGCTATAACATCCCCATCCCTGTGCCCCCCACCCCAAAAAGAGCCCCCTCCCCAGTACCTGTGCCCGCTCCTCCTGCAGCAGCATGGCCACTGTAGCACCCCATCCCCGTGCCCCCCACCCCAAAAGGAGCCCCCCAAATCGCCCCAATCAGTACCTGTGCCCGCTCCTCCTGCAGCAGCATGGCCGCTGTAAGCCCCCCCCCCCAAAAGGAGCCCCCCACCCCAAAAGGTGCCCCCAAATCCCCCCAGTCAGTACCTGTGCCCGCTCCTCCTGCAGCAGCATGGCCGCTCTAACACCCCCAGAGGAGCCCCCCTCCCCAATAGGAGCCCCCAATTCCCCCAATTCCCCAGTACCTGTGCCCGCTCCTCCTGCAGCAGCATGGCTGCTATAACACCCCATCCCCGTGCCCCCCACCCCAAAAGGAGCCCCCAGCCCCAAAAGGAGCCCCCCAAAGCCCCCCAAATCCCCCCAGTCAGTACCTGTGCCCGCTCCTCCTGCAGCAGCATGGCCGCCTGCTGCTGGGCCAGCGTCAGCCGCTCCTCCTCGCTCAGCCCCGCCGGGGGGGGCGGCGGCGGCACCGGGACCCCCCCCACGGCCCCCCCCCCCACGGGTCCCCCCCCCACGGGCCCCCCCAGGCCGAAGCCGAGCCCCAGCCCCGGGGGGGGCGGGGGGGGCACCAGGGGGTGCTGCAGGGGCAGCGCTGGGGGCAGCTGGGGGGGCAAAGGGGAGGGGGGGTCAGCTGGGGCGCCCCCACCCCAAAATTGAATTTTCCCAACCCCCCCCACCCCAAAAACCTGGGTGTCATTGACCCCCCCCCCCCAACCACCCCAAAATTTGGGTGCTCTGGAAGGTTTAAACCCCCCCACCCCAAAACTTGGTGTCATTGAGCCCCCCCCAAAAAATTTGGGTGCTCTGGAAGGTTTTAACCCCCCCACCACCCCAAAATTTGGTGTCATTGACCCCCCCCACCACCCCAAAATTTGGGTGCTCTGGAAGGTTTAAACCCCCCCCACCCCAAAACTTGGTGTCATCAAGCCCCCCCCAAAAAGAATTTGGGTGCTCTGGAAGGTTTTAACTCTCCCCCACCCCAAAATTTGGTGGCATTGACCCCCCCCAGCCCAAAATTTAACACCCTGAATTTGAGGAAGTCTGAGGGGTTTTAACTCCTCCCCACCCCAAAATTTAACGCCCCCACCCCACAAAATTGGGTGTCATCGACCCCTTCGCCCCAAAATTTAACACCTCAAGCACCCTGAATTTGGAGGGGTCTGGAAGGTTTTAACATCCCCCCCCACCCCAAAATTTAACGCCCCCACCACCCCAAATTTGTGGGTGCTGGAAGGTTTTAACCCCCCCACCCCAAAACTGGGTGTCATTGACCCCCCCCCCCACCACCCCAAAATTTCACCCCCCAGAATTCAGCGGTGGGAGGGGTCTGAAACTCCTGAGCCTCCCCACCCCAAAATTTAGCACCCCAAATTTGGGGGGGGGGGGTCTGAGGAGTTTTAACCCCACCCTCCCAAAACTGGGTGTCATTGACCCCCCCCCACAAAAAATCTGGAGCTCTGAGGGATCTTAAACCCCCCCCAAAATGAGCCATGGACCCCCCCCACCCCAAATTGAGGGTCCTGGGGGTGCCCCCACCCCAAAATCTGAAGATCTGAGGGGTCTTAACCCCCCCCAAAATGACCCATGGACCCCCCCCCCACCCCAAATTGAGGGTCCTGGGGGTGCCCCCACCCCAAAATCTGAAGATCTGAGGGGTCTTAACCCCCCCAAAATGACCCATGGACCCCACCCCAAATTGAGGGTCCTGGGGGTGCCCCCACCAAACCCCCCCCACCGCAAAATCTGGAGATCTGAGGGGTCTTAACCCCCCCCCAAATAACCCGTGGACCCCCCCCCACACCCCAAACTGAGGGTCCTGGGGGTGCCCCCACCCCAAACCCCCCCAGACCCCCCCAAATCTCACCTGGGGGGGCGGGGCCTTGTCCCCCTCCTCGGGGCGCAGCGCCGGCCGGCTCAGCACAATCCCAGTCTGGGGGGGGGCACAAATTGGGGAGGGGTCCCTGTGAGCCCCCCCCTGATCCGACACAGGGACCCCCCCTCTGGGAGGGTGGGGGGGGGGAAGAGCCCCCAGGTCCAAAAAATGGAATAAACCCCCCCAAAATTATATTAAACTTCCAAAAAAATATCATTAAATGCTCCAAAAATCACATTGAAACCGCCTTAAAACCACATTTGACCCCCCCAAAAGTCTCATTAAACCCCCCAAAATCCCATTAAACCTCCCCAAAAACCTCACAGAACGCCCCAAAAATAGCACTAGCCCCCCCCAAAAATCACATTAAGCCTCCCAAAAATCCCATTAAACCCGCCCCAAAAATCCCACTACACCCACCAAAAATCAAATTGAACCCCAAAATATTAAATCCCAGAAAAATCACATCAAACTTCCCCAAAATTACATTGAACCCCCCAAAATCACATTAAACACCAACAAGAACCCTATCAAACCTCTCCAAAATAACATTAAACCTCCCAAAATCACATTAAACCCCCACAAAATCACATTAAAGCCCCCAAAAATCACAATAAACCTCCCCAAAATCACATGAAATCCCCCCAAAAATTACACTAAACTCCCCAAAACCCCATTAAATCCCCCAAAATAACATTAAACCCCCCCAAAATGATTTAAACTCCTAAAAACCACATTAAACCCTAAAAACATCACATTAAACCCCACAAAAATCACATTAAACCTCCCAAAAATCACTTTAAACTGCCAAAAATCCACGTTAAACCCCCCAAAAATCTAATTAGACCACCCAAAAATCACCCCAAAATCCCATTAAACCCCACAAAAATCCCATTGAGCCCCCAAAAATGAGTTGCTCTCCTCAAAGGGACAAGGGAGAATTTGGGGTGCCCCCGTTTTGGGGTCTCACCTGCAGGGTGTAGGCCTGGAGCCGCTCCAGGAGCTCCTCACGGGTCCCTGGGGGGGAAAAGAGGGGTCAGGGAGCCCCAAATTCTGCCCCAGAACCCCCCAAAATTCTTCTGCCCCTTCGCAGACCCTTAAAACATCTCAGGACCCCAAAAATTCCCTTCCAGGGACCCCCAAAACTCCCCCAAATCGCCTCAGGTTACTCCAAAACCCCCAAATCTCCCCCCTTCCCCTCATGTCTTCCCTCAAGTCACCCCAAGAACCCCAAAAATCATCAAATTTCTCCTCTTTCCCTCAGATCTCCCTCAATTTATCACCGTTCCTCTCAGATCTCCCCTCAAGTGATCCCAAAAACCCCAAATTTCCCCTCTTCCCCTCACACATCCCCCAAATCCCCACAAATTTTCCCTCAGATCTCCTCCCAATAGCCTCAGGTGACCCCAAAAACCCCAATTTCCCCTCTTTCCCCTCATATCTCCCTTGAAGTGACCCTAAAACCCCCAAATTTCCCCTCAGATCTCCCCCAAATCCTCTCAGTGGACCCCAAAACCCCCCAGATTTCCCCCTTTCCCTCAGATCTCCCCCAGTTTATCCCCGTTCCCCTCAGATCTCCCCTCAAGCCCCCCCAAAAACCTCAAATTCCCCTCTTTCCCCTCGTATCTCCCCTCAAGCAACCCCAAAACCCCCAATATTCCCCTCCTTCCCCTCATATCTCCCCTCAAAATCGCCAAATTTCCTCCCTTTCCCTCAGATTTCCTCTCAAGTGACCCCAAAATCCCCAAGTTTTCCCTCTTCCCCTCACGGTTTCCCGCTCTCCCCTCACGGATCCATCCCCGCTCCCCCCTCACGGTTTTCCCGCTCTCCCCTCACGGCTCCATCCCCGCTCTCCTCTCACGGTTTTCCCCCGCTCCCCCCTCACGGATCCATCCCCGCTCCCCCCTCACGGTTTCCCCGCTCTCCCCTCACGGCTCCATCCCCGCTCTCCCCTCACGGTTTCCCCCCTCTCCCCGCACCCTGCGCGGGGGCTCCGATGCCGGCGAGCGTGGCCTGGAGCTCGGGGTGGGCCCAGCCCGCGTACGGGGAGCGCTCGGGGGCTCGGGGGTCCCTCAGGGGCTCCCCCGGCCCGGCCGCCGCTGCCGCCGCATCCGCGCGCTCCGCCGCCATCTTGGCGCCGCCGCCGCCGGGAGCGTGGCAGCCAATCGGAGAGCGCGGGCGCCGCGCGGCACGTGATTACGTCACGGGGTGAAGAGGGCGGGGCTTGCGCGGGTATTTGGGGTAATAGGGAGGGTGGTGACGTCACGGCGACAGGGTGACGTCGCGGAGGCGGAGGTTTTAGTAACATGAGCTCTGTTGGAGTGACGTCATAGGATTAATATCCCTACTCATTAACATGGCCCCGCCCACCCCGCTGCCCGCCACATCCCAGATCTTCATGTACAAGCTCCGCCCATAGCTTGTACAAGTATTCACGCTTATTTGCATGGCACCGCCCCAAACCAGCTCTCATTTACGTCACACCAGGATTTCAGCAGATTTACATGAGCCCCGTCGTGATGCAGCCCCTCATTTGCATAACCGCGCTCATTATGCAGGCGAAATTCCCGCCCTCTTTCCTGGCCCCGCCCCCAAACGCGGCCATTCATTTCTCACGAGCGCGGTTTCGTTTAGGCCACGCCCACCCCCGTGACTGTTAACCACGCCTCCTTTGTGGGCGGGCTTTACAGTCGACCCCTCCTTCAGGTGGGCGTGGTCTAGTATGTTCCCGCCTTCCTTTTCCGGAAGTGATGTCACCGCCGCCGCCGCTCTATCCGGAAGTGCCGCCGCAGGTGAGCGCGCGCCGCGCGGTGGGGGCGGGGCCGGGGGGTCCCGAGGGCTCCCAGAGCCCCCCCCCGCCCCTCCCCCACTCCGGGGGGGTCCCTGAGCCCCGCCCCCATCCCGGGGGTCCCTCAGCACCCCCCGTGTCCCCCCCGTGTCCCGGGAGTCCCTGAGCCCCCCCCCAGCCCCTCCCCCATCCCGGGGGTCCCTGACCCCCCCCGTGTCCCCCCCCAGCCCCGCCATGTCGCGCGCCACCAAGCGGAAGCACGTGGTGCGGGAGCTGCTGGAGGAGCGCGTGCAGCCCGCGGAGGGACAGAGCGTGGTCAGGGTGAGAGCGGGACAGGGGGACACCGGGGACACCGGGGGACAGAGCGTGGTCAGGGTGAGAGCGGGACGGGGGGACAGCGGGGACACCGGGGGACATTGGGGACAGCGGGGGACAGAGTGTGGTCAGGGTGAGAGCGGGACAGGGGGACACTGGGGACACCGGGGGACAGGGGGGGATTGGGGGACAGGGGGACACTGGGGGGATTGGGGACACTGGGGACACCGGGGGGCAGAGCGTGGTCAGGGTGAGAGCGGGACAGGGGGACAGCGGGGACACTGGGGGGACAGGGGGACATTGGGGACACTGGGGGACATTGGGGGGATTTGGGACAGCGGGGACACCGGGGGACAGAGCGTGGTCAGGGTGAGAATAGGGACAGGGGGACACTGGGGGACATTGGGGGGATTGGGGACAGCGGGGACAGCAGAAGGACAGAGCGTGGTCAGGGTGAGAGTGGGACAGGGGGACAGCGGGACAGGGGGACACTGGGGGACAGTGGGGGGACACAAGGGAAAAGACACTGCTCTGGGGACACAGGGGACTTTGAGGGGACACAGAGGGGACCCAGGGGACAATGAGGGCACTGAGGGGACACCGAGCCCGGCCGTGTCCCCAGGTGTTGGGGACACCGGGGAACAACCTGCACGAGGTGGAGACGGCGGAGGGGACGCGGTTCCTGGCCAGCATGCCACCGAGGTTCCGGAAGCACATCTGGATCAAGAGAGGTGACACTGCCACCCCGTCATTGTCACCCTGTCACTGTCACTGTGTCACTGCCACCCTGTCATTGTCACCGTGTGATTGTCACTGTGTGATTGTCACTGTGTGATTGTCACCCTATCATTGTTCTGTGTCATTGTCACCCTGTCATTGTCACTGTGTCACTGTCACCCTGTCATTGTCACTGCCCTGTGTCATTGTCACTCTGTCACTGCCCCTGAGGTTCAGGAAGCAGATCTGGATCAAGAGAGGTGACGCTGCCACCCTGTCACTGTCACCCTATCATTGTCACTGTGTCACCCTGTCCTGTGTCACTGTCACCAGGGCACTGCCACCCTGCCCTCCCCCACTGTCCCCTCCCCACCCTGGGCACTGTCCCTGTGTCCCTCTGTCCCCTCAGTGTCCCCAATGTCCCCTGCTGTCCCCAGGTGATTTCCTGCTGGTCGATCCCATCCTGTCCCTGTGTCTCTCTGTCCCCTCAGTGTCCCCTCAGTGTCCCCTCAGTGTCCCCACTGTCCCCTCAGTGTCCCCTCAGTGTCCCCTCAGTGTCCCCTCAGTGTCCCCAATGTCCCCTCAGTGTCCCCTCAGTGTCCCCTCTGTCCCCAGGTGATTTCCTGCTGGTCGATCCCATCCTGGAGGGCTCCAAGGTCAAGGCCGAGATTTCCCTGGTGCTGCTCCCGCCCCACGTGCGCTCCCTGCAGCGCCAGGGGCTCTGGTACGGCCCCAAAAACGACCCAAAACACCCCAAAAACACCCCTAAAACCCCAAAATACCCCAAAGAATTCCTAAAAATAGCCCCAACCCCCAAATTACCCCTCAAAACCCAAAAAACTCCACCTCAACACCTCAAAAATGCTCCCCAAAACCCAAAAATGCCTCCCAAAATACCCCAGAATGGCCCCAAAACACTTCCCCCAAAACACCCCCCAAAGTACCCCAAAACTGCCCCAGAATAGCCCAAAATACTCCTCCAAAATATGCCCCTAAAAACCCCTAAATATCTTAAAAACAACTCCAAAATACCCCCCAAAACCCCAAAAACCCCAAATCACCAGAAATATCCCAAAATATCCAAAGAAAACCCCCAATTTTCCCCAAAACTCCCAAAAATCCCCACAAATCCTCCCATAAACACCCCAAAACCACCCCAAAACCCCCCAAATCACCTCCCAAAATTCCCCTAAATACCCCAAAAAACACCAAACTCCCACAAAAATCCCCCAAAATCCCCCAAATGCCCCAAAACTCCCCTAAATACCCCAAAAAACACCAAACTCCCACAAAAATCCCTAAAAATTCCCCAAAAATCCCCCAAAATCCCCAAAAATCCCCCAAAATCACCCAAAATCCCCCCAGGCCCGAGGCCTTCGCAACCCTGGAGAGGAAAAATGCCCGGGAGGGGTGAGTTAATTACAGGGGATTAATTAATTAATTAATTAATTAATTAATTGGGGAGTGGTATTGGGGGTTAATTGGGGATTTGATTTAATTTAATTTAAATTAAATAAGGGGGGGTAGTAAGGGGGTGTTAATTGGGGCATGATAATGGGGATTAATTAAGGGGTAATAATGGGATCTTAATTAATTCGGGATCATGAAGGTGTTACTTGGGTAGGGATAATGGGATCTTAATTAATTTGGGTTAATGAAAGTGTTAATTGGGGGGCAATAATTAACATTAATTGGGGTCCACAAATGACAATACTAATGGGACCTTAATTGGGGGGCGACAATGGTAGATTAATTAGGGGGTGATAATTAGGGGGTTAAATGGGGGGGTAATAATTGCTGGGGATAATTAGGGGGGTCATAATGGGAGAATTAATTGGGGGGGGGTGATAATTAGGGGGGGTTAATTGGGGTCATTAATGGGGACAATAATCTGACCTTAATTGGGGGGGTAATAACGGTGGGTTAATTAGGGGGGGTGACAATTTAGGGGGTTAATTGGGGGGTGATAATCAGGGGGGTTAATTAGGGGTGATAATGGGGTTGATTTGGGGGGGTTAATTGGGGGGGTGATAATGGGACCATTAATTGGGGGTCATTAATGGGGACAATAATGAGGAGGAGGGAGCAGAATGGGACCAAGGGGACAATGGTGGCACTTTGGGGACCATGGTGGCACTTTGGGGACACGGTGGCACTTTGGGGACACCTTTGGGGACAATGGTGGCACTTTGGGGACACGGTGGCACTTTGGGGACAATGGTGGCACTTTGGGGACACCTTTGGGGACAATGGTGGCACTTTGGGGACACAGTGGCACTTTGGGGACATGGTGGCACTTTGGGGACACCTTTGGGGACACGGTGGCACTTTGGGGACACAGTGGCACTTTGGGGACAATGGTGGCACTTTGGGGACACGGTGACGCCCCCGTGTGACCCCCCCAGTGACGAGCAGGGGCTCTTTGTCAACACCAACCGGGGGGGGACCCCTGGGGACACCGATGGGGACAGCGAGGAGGACACGGGGGACAGCGACGGGGACAGCGACGGGGACAGTGAGGACAACAAGGACAGCGACGGGGACAGCGAGGAGGACACCGAGGACAGCGATGGGGACAACGAAGACGACACCAAGGACACCCAAGGGGACACCAAGGACAGCGTTGGGGACACCAAGGACAGCGTTGGGGACACCGGGGCCAGCTCGGAGCACGGCAGCCGGGGACACTCGGGGGACACGGAGGACACGAGCGGTGACACCGGGGACACGGCGGGGAGCGAGGCCCCGCGGCCGAAGGACGTTGGGGACAAGGACAGGGGGGACCCGGGGCGGGGAGGGGACGGTCCCCAATAAAGGATTCTGGTGGCACTGGGGTGGCTCTGGGTGTCCCCTCCCCCCCAGTGACACGCGGTGACACAAAGCGACTCCCGGAGGCCTTTATTGTCCCCAGGGCCAGGAGGGGACAGCGGTGGCCCCAGGGGTGGCCCCAAGGGTGTCCCCAAGGGTGGCCCCAAGGGGGTCCCCAAGGGTCCCAGGGGTGGCCCCAAGGGTGTCCCCAGGGGTGTCCCCAGGGTCCCAGGGGTGTCCCCAAGGGTGTCCCCAGGGGTGTCCCCAGGGTCCCAGGGGTGTCCCCAAGGTCCCAGGGGTGTCCCCAAGGGTGTCCCCAAGGGTGTCCCCAAGGGTCCCACGAGGGTCCCCAGGGTCCCAGGGCTGTCCTGAAGAGTCCCAAAAACGTCCCCAGAGTTTCCAGCAATGTCCCCAAGGTGTCCCCAAGGTGTCCCCTCACTTGGTGATGGTGTTCCTGCAAGGAAAACGGGCAAGGGGTCACTCCCAGTCCCTCCCAGTCCCTCCCAGTTCATCCCAGTCCCTCCCAGTTCATCCCAGTCCGTTCCAGTCACCCCAAATCGCCTCCCATTCCCCCCAGTCCCTTCCCAGTGCTCCCAGTCCCTCCCAGTCCACTTTAAATCCCCTTCAATCCCCTCCCAGTCCCTCCCAGTCCCCTTCAAGTCCATCCCAGTCCCTTCCAGTCTCTCCCAGTCCCCTCCCATTCCCCCCCAATCCCTTCCCAGTGCTCCCAGTCCCTCCCAGTCCATCCCAGTCCCTCCCAGTTCACTTTTAAGTCCCCCTCATTCCCCTCCCAGTCCATCCCATTCCCCCCCAGTCCCTCCCAGTGCCCTTCCAGTCTCTCCCACTCCCTTCCCAATCCATCCCAATCCATCCCCAGTCCCCTCTCAATCCACCCCAGTCTCTCCCAGTCCCCTCCCAGTTCCATCCCACTCCACCCCAGTCCCCTCCCAATCCATCCCAGTCTCCCCCAGTACTCCCACTCCCCTTTGAATCCCTCCCAGTCCTTTCCCAGTCCTTTCCCAGTCCCCCCCAGTCCCCCCCAGTGCTCCCAGTTTGGCGCTCACGCGTTCATGCTCTTGCCGGAGCCGCTCAGGACGATGTACGGCGTTTTCTGCGCGCGCTGCTTCTCCTGCAGCAGCGCCACCGTGCCCAGGGGGGTGTCGCTGGAGCTCATCTTCTTCAGCAGCTGCACCCCAAAAAACAGGGGGGGACCCCAAAATCAGGGCCGCCCCAAAAACGGCCCCGAGAAAACCCCAAAAATCCCAGGGATGGCCCCAAAAAACCCCAGAGAATTCCCCAAATCCCAAAAGAAACCCCCCTGAGTTTGGGGGGCTGGGGGAACGCTGGGGCTCCCCTTCTTCAGCAGCTGCGCCCCAAAAAACAGGGGGGACCCCAAAATCAGGGCGACCCTAAAAAACCTGGGAATATCCCCAAAAAACCCCAAGAACAGCCCCAAAAATGGCCCAAAAACGGCCCCAAAAACCCCAGGAACGGCCCCAAAAACCCCAGGAACGGCCCCAAAAACGGCCCCAAAAACCCCAGCAACGGCGCCAAAAACGGCCCCAAGAAAACCCCAAAAACCCCGGGAACGACCCCAAAAACAGCCCCAAAAAAAACCCCCCAAAAAATGGCCCCAAAACCCTGGGAACAGACCCAAAAAAAACCCCGGAGAATTCCTCAAATCCCAAAGGGAATCTCTTGAGTTTTGGGGGCTGGGGGACACTGGGGGAACACTGGAGCTCTTCTTCAGCAGCTGCGCCCCAGAAACGGGGGGGGGACCCCAAAATCAGGGCCACCCCAAAAACCCCGGGAACAGCCCCCAAAACAGCCCCAAAACGGCCCCAAAATCCCTGGGAACGGCCCCAAAAAGCCCCAAAAATCTCCAAAAAATGCCCCCAAATTCCCCCCAAAATCTCCAAAATTTCACCAAAAACCCCTAAAATTCCCCAAAATCCCCCCAAATCCCCCCAGGCCCCCTCACCGCCTCCTCGTCGAGCTTCTTCATCCTCCTCTCCGTCTTCATCTTCCCCGAGCCCTTCCCGTGGAAACGATGGGAGAGCTGCCGGAACGCCTGGGGGGACACGGGGACATTGGGGACACTGAGGGGACATGGGGGACACTGAGGGGACACTGAGGGGACATTGGGGACACTGAGGGGACACTGAGGGGATATTGGGGACACTGGGGGACATGGGGGACACTGAGGGGACATTGGGGACACTGAGGGGACATTGGGGACACTGAGGGGACACTGAGGGGATATTGGGGACACTGGGGGACATGGGGGACACTGAGGGGACATTGGGGACACTGGGGGGATTGGGGACATGGGGGACACTGGGGACACTGAGGGGACACTGAGGGGACATTGGGGACACTGAGGGGACATGGGGGACACTGGGGACAGCACCGGGACATTGAGGGGACATTGGGGACACTGGGGGGATTGGGGACACTGAGGGGACATTGGGGACAGCACAGGGACACTGAGAGGACAGTGGGGACACATTGGGGACACTAGGGGCTTGGGGACATTGGGGACACTGGGTGCCTGGGGACATTGGTGGGATTAGGGGCATTGGGGACACATTGGGGGCTTGGGGACATTGGTGACAGTGGGGGTACATTGGGGACTTGGGGACAGCGGGGACAGCACAGGGACATTGGCGATGTTGGGGACAGCGGGGGGACATTGGGGGCCTGGGGACAGCACAGAGACATTGGGGACATTGTGGGGACATTGGGGACACCGTGGGGCTTGGGGATATTTTGGGGTCAGGGGACACCGTGGGAGTGCTGAGGACACAATGGTGGGGTTGGGGACACTGTGAAGGGTTGGGGACACCGTGGGGGGGTTGGGGACACCGTGGGGGTGTTGGGGACGCCGTGGGAGTGTTGGGGACACCGTGGGAGTGTTGGGGACACCGTGGGGGTGTTGGGGACACTGTGAAGGGTTGGGGACACCGTGGGGGCGTTGGGGACACCGTGGGGGTGTTTTGGGGGTGTTGGGGACACCGTGGGGGCTTTGGGGACACCGTGGGGGTGTTTTGGGGGTGCTGGGGACACCGTGGGGGCTTTGGGGACACCGTGGGGGTGTTGGGGACACCGTGGGGCTGTTGGGGACACCGTGGGGGCGTTTTGGGGGTGTTGGGGACACCGTGGGGAGTTTTGGGGACACCGTGGGTGCGTTTTGGGGCTGTTGGGGACACGCCACCTCTTTGGGGGTGAGCTTGCGGCCGGTCTCGTCCACGTACTCGATCTTGACGTCGGGTCTGTAGCCGTCCTTCTCCTTGAAATCCTGCGTGAAACCGCGGAACTCCTCCCGGCGGCTGTACTTGTCATCGATGGCCCTGGGGACACATTGGGGACATTGGGGACACCATTGGGGACATTGGGGACACCACTGGGGACACCATTGGGGACATTGGGGACACCACTGGGGACATTGGGGACATCATGGATATCCCTGGGAACTCCTCCCGGCAGCTGTACTTGTCATCGATGGCCCTGGGGACATGGGGACACATTGGGGACACGTTGGGGACATCACTGGGGACACCACTGGGGACACCATTGGGAACTCCTCCCGGCGGCTGTACTTGTCATCGATGGCCCTGGGGACACATTGGGGACATTGGGGACACATTGGGGACATTGGGGACACATTGGGGACATTGAGGATATCACTGGGAACTCCTCCTGGCGGCTGTACTTGTCATCGATGGCCCTGGGGACACATTGGGGACACGTTGGGGACATTGGGGACACCATTGGGAACTCGTCCCGGCGGCTGTACTTGTCATCGATGGCCCTGGGGACACATTGGGGACATTGGGGACATTGGGGACATTGGGGACACATTGGGGACACATTGGGGACATTGGGGACACATTGGGGACACCATTGGGGACACATTAGGGACATCACTGGGAACTCCTCCCAGCGGCTGTACTTGTCATCGATGGCCCTGGGGACACATTGGGGACATTGGGGACACCATTGGGGACATTGGGGACATCATGGATATCCCTGGGAACTGCTCCCGGCGGCTGTACTCGTCATCAATGGCCCTGGGGACACATTGGGGACACCATTGGGGACATTGGGGGGACATTGGGGACACCATTGGGAACTCCTCCCGGCGGCTGTACTTGTCATCGATGGCCCTGGGGACACATTGGGGACACCATTGGGGACATTGGGGACATCATTGGGGACACCATTGGGGACATCATTGGGGACATTGGGGACACAGAGACGGTGTGTGTGTGTCTGTGTCACTGGGAACTCCTCCCGGTGGCTGTACTTGTCATCGATGGCCCTAGGGACACATTGGGGACATTGGGGACATCATTGGGGACATTGGGGACACCATTGGGGACATCACTGGGGACACATTGGGGACATCATGGATATCCCTGGGAACTCCTCCCAGCAGCTGTACTTGTCATCGATGGCCCTGGGGACACATTGGGGACATTGAGGACACATTGGGGACATGGGGACACCATTGGGGACATTGGGGACACATTGGGGACATTGAGGACACATTGGGGACATGGGGACACCATTGGGGACATTGGGGACACATTGGGGACACATTGGGGACACCACTGGGAACTCCTCCCGGCGGCTGTACTTGTCATCGATGGCCCTGGGGACACACTGGGGACATTGGGAGACTCTGGGTGACAGAGGAGGCAACAGAAGGGATGACACTGGTGACATTGGTGACACAGAGGTGACACTGAGGTGACACCCAGGTGACACAGGTGACACTCACATCTTGTCCTCGATGCAGTACACGGCTGAGGGCAGGGACAGGGGGGGATGGAGGTTTGTGGGGGTGACACAGGTGACACAGGTGACACCCAGGTGACACAGGTGACACTGAAGTGACACAGGTGACACAGGTGACACCCAGGTGACACAGGTGACACACAGGTGACACAGGTGACACACAGGTGACACCCAGGTGACACAGGTGACACCCAGGTGACACCCAGGTGACACTGAAGTGACACAGGTGACACAGGTGACACTGAGGTGACACACAGGTGACACTGAGGTGACACACAGGTGACATTGGTGACACTGAGGTGACACAAAGGTGACACAGGTGACACTCACATCTTGTCCTCGATGCAGTACACGGCCGAGGGCAGGGATTTGTTCGGTGCCTTCACCCGCGCCACCTTCTGCACCGTGGTCTCCAACAGCCCTGGGGACACGGGGAGGGGACGGGCTGAGACCCACAGGGACCCCAAAACCACACAGGGGTCCCCAAAACCACACAGGGACCCCAAAACCACACAGGGGTCCCCAAAACCCCACCAAAGGACCCCAAAAATCCCCAAATTCCACTCAAAGAACCCCAAAACCCCCAATTTTCCCCACCGAAGGACCCCAAAGGCCCCGAAATCCCACTCTAAGAACCCCAAAAAACCCCAAATTTCCCCCAAACTCCACTGTAAGAACCCCCAAAATCCCCCAAATTTCTCCCAAACCCCACTGTAAGCACCCCAAACCCCACTGAGGAACCCCAAAACTCCCAAAGGACCCCAAACCCCACTGAAGAACACCAAAAACCCCAAAATTCCACTCTAAGAACCCCAAAACCCCCAATTTCCCCCCCAAACCCCACTGAAGGACCCCAAAACCCCCCAATTTCCCCCAAATCCCACTGAGGAACCCCAAAACCCCCAATATTTCCCACAAATCCCACTCTAAGAACCCCAAACTCCTCCACAGACCCCAAACCCCACTGAGGAACCCCAAAATCCCCTGAATTTCCCCCCAAACCCCACTGAAGGACCCCAAAACCCCCCGAATTTCCCCCAAATCCTGCTGTAAGAACCCCAAATCCCCCCCTAAAGACCCCAAACCCCACTGAGGAACCCCAAACTCCCCCACAGACCCCAAACCCCACAAGAACCCCCAAAAACCCCCAAAATTTCCTCCAAATCCCGCTCTGAGAACCCGAAATCCCGCTGGAAAGACCCCAAAATCCCCCGAATTTCTCCCCAAGCCCCACAAGGACCCCAAAATCCCCCAAATTTCCCCCAAAACCCCAAAATTTTCTCCCCATCCCCACCTTTGTTCTGGCACAGCAGCAGCGCCGCCGCCAGGCCCCGGTTCACGATGGGCTCCTCGTCCAGGATGGTGGTGGAGGAGGCCGAGAACTGAAAAACGGGGGGTCAGGGGCACCCCGAAACTGGGGAACCCCAAAAAACACCGAGAAACCCCAAAAAAGGGGGCACCCCAAAACTGGGAAACCCCCAAAAAACACCGAAAAACCCCAAAAAAGGGGCACCCCCAAACTGGGGAACCCCAAAAAACACCAAAAAAGGGGCACCCCCAAACTGGGGAACCCCCAAAAACCCCATAGGGACCCGAAAGGGAGAGTTTGGGGTGAATTCGTTTTGGGGGGTTCTTGTTTGTGGCTGTCCCCATTTTAGGGTCTCATTATTTTTGGGTCTTTCCTTTTTTTTTTTTTTTTTTTTTTGAGGGTGCCCCCATGTCTGGCCCTCCATTTTTGGGGTCCTTATCCCATTTTGGGGTCCCCCATCCCATTTCCGGGGTGTCTCTCCCCATTTCCAGGATCCCCCACCCCATTTTCAGGGTTCCCTATCCCATTTTTGGGGTCCCCCATCCCATTTCCGGGTCCCCAGCCCCATTTTTGGGGTCCCCAGCCCCATTTTCAGGGTCCCCCACCCCATTTCCGGGGTCCCCATCCCATTTTTGGGGTGTCCCCCCCCGCTCACGTCCTGCTGCTGCCGCTCCTCAGCCAGGTTGACGCTGCTCCACCCCACGTTCTCCTCCCCCTCCGAGTCCGGCGCCTCCGGGGGCGACACCGGGCGGCCGGCGCGCTCCAGGGCCTGGGGACAGCAGGGACAATGGGGACATTGGGGACATTGGGGACAATGGGGACATTGGGGACAGCAGGGACAACTGGGGACATTGGGGACAATGGGGACATTGGGGACAATGGGGACAGCAGGGGGCGGCCGGCGCGCTCCAGGGCCTGGGGACATTGGGGACAATGGGGACAATGGGGACATTGGGGACAGCAGGGACATTGGGGACAATGGGGGACACTGGGGACAACTGGGGACAATGGGGACATTGGGGACAATGGGGACACTGGGGACAGCAGGGGGCGGCCGGCGCGCTCCAGGGCCTGGGGACAGCAGGGACAATGGGGACAATGGGGGACAATGGGGACAGCAGGGACAATTGGGGACAGCAGGGACAATGGGGACAATTGGGGACATTGGGGACAATGGGGACAATGGGGACAGCAGGGAGTGGCCGGCCTGCTCCAGGGCCTGGGGACAGCAGGGACATTGGGGACATTGGGGACAATGGGGACAATGGGGACAGCAGGGTCACCCAGCCCGCTCCAGGGCCTGGGACATTGGGGACAGCAGGGACATGCCAAAACCCCCCCAAACCCCTCTAACGGCCCCAAATCCCCTCTAACCACCCCAAATCGCCCCCAAATCTCCTCTAACACCCCCAAAACTCCCCCAAATCCCCCCCAGACGCCCCAAATCCCCCAAACCCTGACCATGATCTCGTCGTGCTCCTCGCGGTTCCCGGCCAAGCTGTAGGTCGGGATCCCCGCAAACCCCCTTTAACACCCCTGTAACACCCCCCAAATCCCCTCTAACTCCCCCAAATCCCCCCAAAATCCCTCTAACACCCCTCTAACCACCCCAAATCTCCCCAAATCCCCCCAAAACCACCCCCAAACCCTGACCATGATCTCGTCGTGCTCCCCGTGGCTCCCGACCAGCCCGTGGGTCGGGATCTCCCCAAACCCCCCGTAACACCCCTCTAACCTCCCCAAATCCCCTCTGACTCCCCCAAATCCCCCCAAAACCCCCCCTAACACCCCTCTAACCACCCCAAATCCCCCCAAAACCACCCCAAACCCCCCAAAATCCCCCCCAAATCCCCCAAACCCTGACCACGATCTCGTCGTGCTCCTCATGGTTCCCAGCCAGCCCGTAGCTCGGGATCTCCCCATACCCCCTTTAACACCCCTATAACACCCCCCAAAATCCCATCTAACTCCCCCAAATCCCCCCAAAATCCCCCTAACACCCCTCTAACCACCCCAAATCTCCCCAAATCCCCCCAAAACCACCCCCAAACCCCCCAAACCCTGACCATGATCTCGTCGTGCTCCTCGCGGTTCCCGGCCAAGCCGTAGGTCGGGATCCCCGCAAACCCCCTTTAACACCCCTATAACCCCACCAAATCCCCTCTGACTCCCCCAAAACTCCCCCAAAATCCCTCTAACACCCCCAAATCCCCTTCTAACGCCCCCAAATCCCCCCAAAACCACCCCCAAACCCCCCAATCCCCTCCCTGCTGACCATGATCTCGTTGTGCTCCCCGTGGCTCCCGGCCAGCCCGTAGGTCGGGATCCCCGCAAGCCCCCCCTAACACCCCTATAACCCCCCCAAACCCCCTCTAACTCCCCCAAATCCCCCTTCTAACGCCCCCAAATCCCCCCAAAACCACCCCCAAATCCCCCTCTAACACCCCCAAATCCCCCCAAAACCCCCCAAACCCTGACCATGATCTCATCGTGCTCCCCGCGGTTCCCGGCCAGCCTGTAGGTCGGGATCTCCCCAAACCGCCTTTAACACCCCTCTAACACCCCCCAAAATCCCCCTAACACCCCTCTAACCACCCCAAATCCCCCCAAAATCCCCCCCAAATCCCCCAAACCCTGACCATGATCTCGTCGTGCTCCTCGCGGTTCCCGGCCAGCCCGTAGGTCGGGATCCCCGCAAACCCCCTTTAACACCCCTGTAACCCCCCCAAATCCCCCCAAAACCACCCCCAAATCCCTCCAAAATCCCTCTAACACCCCCAAATCCCCTTCTAACGCCCCCAAATCCCCCCAAAACCACCCCCAAACCCCCGAAATCCCCCAAACCCTGACCATGATCTCGTCGTGCTCCCCATGGTTCCCGGCCAGCCCGTAGGTTGGGATCTCCCCAAACCCCCTTTAACACCCCTCTAACTCCCCCAAATCCCCCCAAAATCCCCCCAACACCCCTCTAACCACCCCAAATCTCCCCAAATCCCCCCAAAACCACCCCGAAATGCCCCAAACCCTGACCATGATCTCGTCGTGCTCCTCGCGGTTCCCGGCCAGCCCGTAGGTCGGGATCTCGCCCAGCGTCCGGCAGAACTCGGAGGTGGCGTTGAAGACGATGCTGCCCCCCCCCCGCGGGTCCGGCCCCCCCGGGACCCCCCCGGAGCCCCCCCGGAGCAGCTCCAGCACCTGCGGGACCCCAAAGTTGGGGTGAGAAAATTGGAGAGGGCACAGGGACCCCCAAGGGACCCCAAAGTTGGGGTGAGCAAATCAGAGAGGGCACGGGGACCCCAAAGTTGGGGTTAGACCCCCGTTATAGGGGGCAGGTGGACCCCAAATTTGGGGTTAGAACCCCCCATTATAGGGCAGGGGGGACCCCAAATTTGGAGGTTAGACCCCGTCATAGGGGACCCCAAAGTTGTGGTTAGACCCCCATTATAGGGGCCAGGTGGACCCCAAATTTGGGGTTAGAACCCCCCATTATAGGGCAGGGGGGACCCCAAAGTTGGAGGTTAGACCCCCGGTATAGGGGGTAGTTTTGGGGGACCCCAAATTTGGGGTGAGCACCCCGTTATAGGGGGCAGAGGAGACCCCAAATTTGGGGTTAGACCCCCGTTAGAGAGGATCCACAAAAGGGTTTTGGGGAGGGGTTTGAGGGGGTTTTGGGATTGGGGGTCCCATAAAGGGGTTTGGGGGTCCCAGAGGGAATTTTTGGGGGATCTTTGGGAGCAGTTTTGGGGGGTATTTGGGAGGATTTTTTGGGGGCTTTTAGGAGAGGATTTATGGGTTTTTTTAGGAGACTTTTGGTGGGGATTTTGGGGGCAATTTGGGGTTTTTGGGGAATATTTGAGAGGAATTTTGGGGGCCGTTTGGGGTTTTTGGGAGGGTTTTAGGGGAATTTTTGGAAGGGATTTTGGGGGATATATAGAAGGATTTTTTGGGGGGATTTTTGGTGGGTTTTTGGGGGGATTTTTGGCTGGGTTTTGGGGGGATTTAGAGGAGGGGTCTCACCTTCTCTCCCCCTCCCTCGCGCAGCTCCCGCAGCTGCCGCAGGCGCCGGCCCCGCTCCAGGTGCTGCTGCAGCTCCTGCTCAGCCTCGTCCTCCTCCAGGGCCGGGGGGGTCCCGGGGGGGGCAGCCTCGTCTGGGGGCAAATCGGGGTCAGGGAACCCCAAAATCCCAGAAAATCCCCCCAAAAATTCCCCTCAAAAATCCCCTCAAAATCCCCCTCAAAACCCCTAAAACACCCCCAAAATCCCCCCAAGTTCCTGCTCAGCCTCGTCCTCCTCCAGCGCCAGGGGGGTCCCGGGCGGGGCGGCCTCGTCTGGGGGGAAATCGGGGTCAGGGAACCCCAAAATCCCAGAAAATCCCCCCAAAAAAATTCCAAAAAATCCCCCTCAAAACCCATAAAACACCCCCAAAATCCCCCCAAGTTCCTGCTCAGCCTCGTCCTCCTCCAGGGCCGGGGGGAGTCCTGGAGGGAACCCCCTCGTCTGGGGGGAAATTGGGGTCAGGGAACCCCAAAATCCCAGAAAATCCCCCCAAAAATCCCTAAACTCCCTCTAAATCCCTAACCCCCCCCCCAAAATCCCAGAAAATCCCCCCAAAATCCCCCTCCAAACCCCTAAAACCACCCCGAAACCCCCCAGCTCCTGCTCAGCCTCGTCTGGGGGGGAAATCAGGGTCAGGGGCACCCCAAAAATCCCAGAAAATCCCCCCAGAACCCCCCAAAATCTCCTAAAATCCCCCAGAATGCCCCAAAATCTCCTAAAATCCCCCAAAGCCTCCAAATGCCCAAATCCTCTAAAAATCCCCTCAAAAATCCCCCCCAACCTCCCTCCAAAATTCCTCTAAATCTCTCAAAATCCCCCAAACTCCACCCTGAACCCCTCCCAAAACCCCACAAAATCCCCCCCAAAAAATCGCCCCTAGATCATCCTAAATCCCCCAAAAATCCCCCCAAAATCCCCCAAACTCCACCCTAAACCCCCCCAAAATCCCCTGAAACCGCCCCCAAATCCCCTAAAAATCACCCAAAAAATCCCCTAAATCCCCCCAAAACCCCCCAAAATCCCTCCAAAACCCCACAAAATCCCCCAAAATCCAACCTAAAATCCCTCCAAAATCTCCCTAAAACTCCACAAAATCCCTGTAAAATCCCCTTAAAATCCCCTCTAAATCCCCTCAAGGCCCCACAAAATCCCTCTAAACCCCTCAAAATCCCCCAAACTCCACCCTGAACCCCTCCCAAAACCCCACAAAATCCCCCCCCAAAAAAAATCGCCCCTAGATCATCCTAAATCCCCCAAAAATCCCCCAAAAAGCCCCCAAACTCCACCCTGAAACCCCCCCAAAATCCCCTGAAACCGCCTCCAAATCCCCTAAAAATCACCCAAAAAATCCCCTAAATCCCCCCAAAACCCCTCCAAAACCCCACAAAATCCCCCAAAATCCAACCTAAAATCCCTCCAAAATCTTCCTAAAACTCCACAAAATCCCTGTAAAATCCCCTTAAAATCCCCTCTAAATCCCCTCAAAGCCCCACAAAATCCCACTAAACCCCTCAAAATCCCTCAAACTCCACCCTGAACCCCTCCCAAAACCCCACAAAATCCCCTAAAAAAAAATCACCTCTAGATCATCCTAAATCCCCCAAAAATCCCCCCAAAAAGCCCCCAAAATCCCCCAAACTCCACCCTAAAATCCTCCCAAATCCCCCTAAATCCCCTGAAACCACCCCCAAATCCCCTAAAAATCCCCCAAAATCCCCCAAAAATCCCCCAAACTCCACCCTAAATCCCCCAAAAATCCCCCAAAATCGCCCCCAAATCCCCTAAAAATCACCCAAAATCTCCCCAAAAATCACCCAAAATCCCCCCAAGGCCCCCAAAAATCCCCTAAATCTCCCCCAAAACCCCCCAAAAATCCCCAAAACCTCCCAAATCCCCCCTCACCGTCGCTGCTGATGTCCATGCTCTCGGTGCGGGCGTCGTCCGAGGGCAGCGGGGCCTGGGGGGTCCCCTCGGGGGGGGCGGCGCCGTTTTCGGGGTCCCCCCCGGGCCCCTCCTCATCCTCCTGCACCCGCCGGCCCCGGCCCCGCGACCTGCGAGGGGTTTGGGGGGGATCGAACCCCGAAAATGACCCCCGGGACCCACCTCAGGGACCCCCAAATCCCCTCCAGCCCCCTCCTCATCCTCCTGCAGCCCCCGGCCCCACAACCCGTGAGGGGTTTGGGGGGGATTGAACCCCGAAAATGACCCCCGGGACCCACCTCAGGGACCCCCAAATCCCCCCAGGACCCCAAAATCTTCCCCAAGAGTCCCAAAATCCCCTCCAGGAGCCCCCAAATCCCCCCCAGGAGCCCCCAAATCCCCCCCAGGAGCCCCCCAAATCCTCCCTAGGAACCCCAAAATCCTTCCTAGGAACCCCAAATCCCACTCAAGAACCCCCAGATGCCCCCCCCAGACCCCCAAAATGCCCCCAGGACCCCTCCCGAACCCCTTTGGATCCCCAAATTCCCCCCAGGACCCCCCAAAATTCCCTCCCCCCCCTCAGCCCTTTTAGGATCTCCCCACACCCCCAGGACCCCTGAAATCCCCCCAGGACCCCCCAAAATCCCCCCTTTAACCCTTTTAGGACCCTCCCCACACATCCAGTACCCCCAAAATCCCCCGGGACCCCCCCCAGGAGCCCCAAAATCCCCCCCTTAACCCTTTTAGGACCCTCTCCTCGCTTTCAGGACCCCCCCCAAATCCCCCCAGGACCCCTCAAATCTCCCCCTTAACCCTTTCAGGACCCTCCCCACACCTCCAGGACCCCTTCAGGACTCCCCAAACTCCCCCTCTAGGATGCCCAAAAATCCCCCCCAGGATCCCCCAAATTACCCCCAGGACCCCTCAAATCTCGCCCAGGACCCCCCAAAATCCTCCTTTAACCCTTTCAGGACCCCTCAAATCTCGCCCAGGACCCCTCAAAATCCTCCTTTAACCCTTTCAGGACCCTTCAAATCTCGCCCAGGACCCCTCAAAATCCTCCTTTAACCCTTTCAGGACCCCTCAAATCTCCCCCAGGACCCCTCAAATCCCCCCCAGGACCCCCCAAAATCCTCCTTTAACCCTTTCAGGACCCCTCAAATCTCGCCCAGGACCCCCCAAAATCCTCCTTTAACCCTTTCAGGGCGCCCCCAGCCCCACCTGGAGCCGAAGTCGCCCTGGGTGTCCCCCGGGGCCGTGCTCAGGAGGTCGTCGGCCCTCAGGGGCTTCTCCTTCCTGCGCAGCTTCCGCACGCGGCGCCGCGTCTTGCGGAACGTCACCGCCTCGAGGGGACGCCAAAACCGCCACAAATCAGCCCAAAATCACACCAAAATTACACCAAAATTACACCAAAGCACCCCAAAAGCCTTCTCAGGATCCCAAACCCCCCTAAATTACCCAAAATCACACCAAATCCCCCACAAGTTACCCCAAAATGACCTCAACTCGCCCCAAAATCAACCCGTATTCTTCCCCACAACCCCAAATCCCACCCCAAATTACCTCAAATCGTACCAAAATTACTCCAAAATCCTCCTCAGGATCCCAAATCAGCCCAAAATTACCCTAAATGACCCCAGCTCCCCTCCCCCCACCCCGAGTTGTACCAAAATCCTCCCCGAACGACCTTCAAATCTTCTCCCAATAACACCAAATCCCCCCAAAATTGTTCCAAAATCTCCCGCAAATGACCCCGAATCCCCCAGTGACCCCAAATCTCCCCCAAAATCCCCCCAGTGACCCCAAATCCCCCAAAATCCCCCCAGTGACCCCAAATCCTGCCCAAAATACCCCCAGAATCTCCCGAAACTCCCCCCAATGACCCCAAACTCCCCAAAATCACCTCACGTGACCCCAAAGTGACCCCAAATTCCCCCGAATCCTGCCCCAAACCCCCCCAGGGACCCCAAACCCCCCCAGTGACCCCAAATCTCCCCCCAGTGGCCCCAAATCTCCCCAAAATCTCCCTCAATGACCCCAAATTACCCCAAACTCCCCCAAAATCACCTCACATGACCCCAAATTCCCCCGAATCCTGCCCCAAACCCCCCAGTGACCCCAAACCCCCCCAGTGGCCCCAAACCCCCCCAGTGGCCCCAAACCCCCCAGTGACCCCAAATCTCCCCCAGTGACCCCAAACCTCCCCCCAAATCCTGCCCCAAACCCTCCCCAATGACCCCAAAACGCCCCCAAACCGCCCCACAGTGACCCCAAATCCCCCCCTAAATCCCCCCCAAATCTCTCGGTGACCCAGACCCCCCCCCATCCCCCCCCATCCCCCCCTCACCATCTCCTCGGGGCTCAGGTACTCGCTGGCCAGGCGGGGGAGGGGCAGCTCCAGGCTCTGGGGGGCGGGGCCTGGCGGGGGGAGGGGCCCGGGCCGGGGGTCCCCCCCCGAGTCCTGGGTGCCCCCCGGGCCCAGGCGGAACGAGGGGCGCGGCCCCGGCTCGTCGTACTGAGGCAGCAGCGCCGGCGCCGGGGCCTGGAGGGGGGGGGGATATCGCGATATGGCGTCGTATCGAGCGATACGGCGCGATACCGAGCGACACGTTGTGATATCAACAAGTATGCTGCGATATCTGTTAATGTATCGCGATGCTGACTGATATATCGCGATATGACATCGTATCGAGCAATACGGCGCGATATCAAGCAACATATTGCGATATCAACAGGTTTGCTGCGATATCTGTTAACGTATCGCGATACTGACTGATATATCGTGATATGGCATGTATCAAACGACACGTCGCGATATCGAGCAGCACATCGTGATATCGACTGGTGTACTGCAGTATCTATTGATACATTGCAATACGGCCTGATATATCGTGATATGGCACAGGTCGAGCGACACGTCATGATATCGAGCAGCACATCACAATATCGACCGGTGTACTGCAATACCTATTGGTACATTGCAATATGGCCTGATACATCACGACACGGCACCGTATCGAGCGATGCGTCAAGATACCGACCGTTATACTGCAATATCTATTAATATATCGTGATACTGACTGATATATCGCGATACGGCACACATCGAGCGACACGTCGCGATATCGAGCAACGCATCGTGATATCAACTGGTGTACTACAGTATCTATTGATACACTGCAATATGGCCTGATATATCACGACCTGGCACCGTGTTGAGTGACGCGTCAAGATACCGACCGTTATACTGCAATATCTATTAATATATCGTGATACTGACGGCACTCGATAAGCTGTGATATATCAGGATATATAACACTCGATAACCTGTGATATATTGTGATATATGGCACTTGACAACCTGCAATATATCGCGATATACTACACTGGATAATCTCTAATATATCATGACACACAGCACTTGATAACCTGCGATATATCACAGTAAACGGCACTCCATAACCTGTGATACATCACAATATACCGCACTCAATAACTTGCGATATATCGTGATATACAGCACTCGATAACCAGTGGTATATCGCAATATACAATGCTTAATAGCCGGTGATATACCACAACGTATGGCACTCAGTAATTTGTGATATACTGCGATATACAACACTTGATAACCTGTGATACATCACAATATACCGCACTCAATAACTTGTGATATATCGTGATATACAACACTCGATAACCAGTGGTATATCGTAATATACAATGCTTAATAACCTGTAATATACCACGACGTATGGCACTCAATAACTTGTGATTTACTGCGATATACAACACTTGCTAACCTGTGATACATCACAATATGCCACACTCAATAACTTGTGATATATCGCGATATACAACACTTGATAACCAGTGGTATATTGTAACATACAATGCTTAATAACCTGTAATATACCACGACGTATGGCACTCAATAACTTGTGATATATTGCGATATACAACACTTGCTAACCTGCGATACATCACACTATACCGCACTCAATAACTTGTGATATGTTGTGATATACAACACTCCATAACCTGTGATATAAAACGATATATCACGATATACTGCACTCGATAACTTGTGATATATCGCGATATATCATCGTGACGTATCGCGACCGGTACCTGTGCGCCGGGCCCGGGCTCCTGCTCTCCGTAGGGGTCGTAGTTGGGGCGGCGCCGGCGCAGCTCCTGCTCCTCCTGAGCCCGCGCGGCCGCAGCCAAAGCCACCTGCTCGAGGACATCCTCACCGCCCTCCAGGACACCTGGGGACAGTGACAGAGTGAGGGGACACTGAGGGGACACAGGCACAGCCACCTGCTCGAGGACATCCTCACCCCCCTCCAGGACACCTGGGGACAGGGACATGGGGACATGGGGACACTGAGGGGACACTGACACAGCCACCTGCTCGAGGACATCCTCACCCCCCTCCAGGACACCTGGGGACAGGGACAGTGACATGGGGACAGTGACAGTGACACTGAGGGGACACTGACACAGCCACCTGCTCGAGGACATCCTCACCGCCCTCCAGGACACCTGGGGACAGGGACAGTGACACTGAGGGGACACAGGCACAGCCACCTGCTCGAGGACATCCTCACCCCCGTCCAGGACAACTGGGGACAGTGATGGGGACATGGGGACACTGAGGGGACACTGAGGGGACACGACCAGGGGACATGGGGACACAGCTGGGGGACACAGTCAGGGGACAGAAGGACAGGGAACATGGGGACAGCCAGGGGACAGGGACACAGGGACAGCCAGGACACAGCACAGGAACACAGCCAGGGGACACGGGGACAGACACAGGACACGGGGACAGCACGGGGACACAGAGAGGTGACAGAGAAGGGACAAATGCCACAATGAGAGAACAAAGGGGACAAGGACACCCCACACCCCGTGTACCTTCTGCATGGCGCCTGGGGACAACTCTCACGAGATGTGTCTTTGTCCCTGTGCCACCCCACTGTCCCTGATGTCCCCAATGTCCCTGTGCCACCCCACTGTCCCCTATGTCCCCACTGTCCCCAATGTCCCCATGCCACCCTGATGTCCCCACTGACCCCTGTCCTTGAGGTTCAGTACCAAGGTCTGTCCCTGTGCCACCCCACTGTCCCCAATGTCCCGGTGCCACCCTGATGTCCCCACTGACCCCTGTCCTTGAGGGTCAGCAGCAGCGTTTGTCCCTGTGCCACCCCAGTGTCCCAAATGTCCCCACTGTCCCTGTGCCACCCCAACATTCCTGATGTCCCCAATGTCCCTGTGCCACCCCAGGGTCCCCACTGTCCCCACTGTCCCCGATGTCCCCAATGTCCCTTTGCCACCCCAGTGTCCCCAATGTCCCCACTGTCCCCGTGCCACCCCAATGTCCCTGATGTCCCCAGTGTCCCTGTGCCACCCCAATGTCCCTGTGCCACCCCAATATTCCTGACGTCCCCAATATCTCTGTGCCACCCCGATGTCCCCAGTGTCCCCAGTGTCCCCACTGACCCCTGTCCTTGAGGGTCAGCACCAGCGTTTGTCCTCGGGGATCGAGGCCGGGTCGTGCTCCACCGTCAGCCCCTGCAGGTCCCGGGCACTGTAACGCTCCTGGGGGGCACAGGGGGGGTCACTGCCTGTCCCCAATGTCCCCAAGGTGTCCCCAATGTCCCCAAGGTGTCCCCAAGGTGTCCCCAAGGTGTCCCCAAGGTGTCCCCAATGTCCCCAAGGCGTTCCCAGGGTCCCTCACCCTCCGGCGCCGCTGGAACTCCTCCTCCACCAAGGGGCTGACCCCGAACTCCTGGTCCATCTCCTCCAGCAGCTTGGCCTGCAAAACCCAGTGACACCAGTTTGGGGACACTTGGGGACACTTGGGGACACTGGGGGACACCCCCAGCCCCATCCCGAACGAACAGGAATGTGGAGTTTGTCTATAGGGAAAAAACAACCCCAAACTTCCCATTTTTCCCTCAAAAATAGCAAAAAACTGAAAGGAAAAGCTCCCAAATCCCTCAGGTCTCGTGGGATTTTTTGGGGATGTTCCTAAAAATTTGATTTAACCTTCAAGAGGCCCCAAAATGCCTAAAAATTGAGATAGAAGTAAAATGTTGGGGTCAAAGTTTGTGATTTTAGCACCACTCTTACAAAGTTTACTGCAAAAAGCAAAAAATTTGAGGCCTCAACGAGTTGTTTTTAGAGGGGTTTTGAGGGAATAGCCCTAAAAATCACATTGAGAGTAAAAATTCTTAAAAATTGAGATGAAATCTAAATTTTAGCTTCAAAACTCCAAATTTTAACCTAAAAGAAGAAAGATTTAATCCCTAAAATCTTCAGTTTTTAGGGAATTTTAACCTGAAAACTTTAAATTGAAACCTAAATTTTCAGCAGCTCCACAAGTCCCAAAATCCGTGGTAAAATCAGGAGTTTAGGTGGGAAAAGCCCCAAAAAATCCCCTAAAAATCCAAAATTCCCCAAATCCAAGGGAAAATCAGGAGTTTAGGTGGGAAAACACCTAAAAAATGCCCTAAAAATTCAAATTTTTGCTGTAAAATTGCTAAAAATTGGGGTAAAAACGCCATTTTTTGGACTGAAATTGCTGGGGATTTTGGGTTTTATGGGGTTTGGGGTTTCTGGGGTTTGGGATTTTGGGGTTTCTGGGGTTTTGGGGTCCCTTCCCACCCTTTTCTCTGCCAGCTCCTTCTCCCTCTGCAGGGCCCGGCTGCGCTCGATCCACGCGGCCGCGTCGTCCAGCCAGGGCTCCTCCTCCCCCAGCGTCTTCACTTTCCTTTTTGGGGCAAAAAAAAATGACATTTTGGGGTCCCACAAATGCCTAAAACCAGCTCTGAACCCCTAAAATCCTGCTGGAGTTTCTCTGTTTTCCATAGAGTCCAAATTTTCCTCAATGCTCCCAAAATCTTTCTCTTGGATCTGCAAATTTTGCATCAACTTTTTTTTGTGCGTTTCCTAAAATAACTCCCAAAATATTTTCCGTGGCCCAAAATTCCCTCCTAGATCCTCTTAAAATCTTCCCGATCCACCCCAAATTTTTTACCTGCCCCAAAATCCCATCCTGGTCCCCCCAAAATTCCCTCTGAGAACCCCAAATCCCCTCCCAGCACCCCCAAATCCTCCCTGGAATCCCCAATTTCTTCAAATCCCTCTCCCAGTCCCCCCCAAAATCCCCTAAACATCCCAGAAACTGCCCCAAATCCCCCAATTCTCCTCCAAAACCCCCCAAACCCTCTGCTAGCCCCCCCAAAATCCCCCAAGCACCCCCCAAATCCCCCAAATCCCTCCCCAAATCCTCTCCTTGCCCCCCAAACCCGCTGCCAGCTCCCTTAAAATCCCCCTGAACACCCCACAAAATCCCTCAGTTCCTCCCCAAACCCCCTCAAATCCCCTCCCAACTCCCCTAATTTCTCCTCAAACACCCCCAAATCCCATCCCAGCCCCCCCAAAATCCCCTAAACACCCCCAACACTGCCCCAAATCCCCCCAACCCCTTCATTCCTCCCCAAATCCCCTCCCAGCCCCACCAAAATCCCATAAACACCCCCAAAATCCCTTCCCAGGCCCCCCCAAACCCCCTGCCAGCCCCCCCAAAATCCCCTAAACACCCCCCAAACTGCCCCAAATCCCCTCCCAACCCCTTCACTCCTCCACAATCCCTCCCCAAATCCCCCCAAATCCCCCCAGCCCCACCAAAATCCCATAAACACCCCCAAATCCCATCCCAGCCCCCCCAAAATCCCCTAAACAACCCCCAAACTGCCCCAAATCCCCCCCAACCCCTTCATTCCTCCCCAAATCCCCCCAAATCCTCTCCCAATCCCCCCCAGCTCCTCCTTAAACCCCCCCAACTCCTCTCCAAACACCCCCAAACCCCTTCCCAGCCCCTCCAAATCCCCTCCGAGTCCCCTCCCAACGCCCTTCCCGGTGCCCCAAAGCCTCTCCAGGCCCCCCAAAATCCCTAAACCCCCCAAGCCCCCCCGTTTCCTACCCCAGTTTCTGGTTCAGCAGCCGCTTCTCCTTGGCCGCCGCCAGCTTCTCGCGGATCTCCTCGCGCTGCCGCAGCGCCAGGGGATTGATCACCTCGGCTGCCACCGGGTCCTCCTTGGTGCCTGCCTCTGCCCCAAAGCAGCCCAAAAGCAGGCAAAAATTACCCCAAAATCAGGCAAAAGTTAGCCCAAAGTCAGGCAAAAATTAGCCCAAAATCAGGCAAAATTAACCCCAAAATCAGGCAAAAGTTAGCCCAAAATCAGCCCAAAATTAATCCCAAAATCAAGCAAAAATTACCCCAAAATCAGGCAAAAATTACCCCAAAAGCAAGCCAAAAATCAACCCCAAAATCAGGCAAAAATTACCCCCAAATCAGGCCAAAAATCAGCCCCAAAATCAGGGGGGGGGGGGGGGGGCAAAAATCAGCCCCAAAATCAGGCCAATATTACCCCAAAATCAGCCCAAAATTAATGCCAAACCAGACCCAAATCAGCCCCAAAACCAAGGACAAATCACCCCAAAATCAACTCCAAAATCAAGCACAAACCACCCCAAAATCAGCTCAAAATCAGACCAAAAGTCAGGCCCGGGGCACCCCAAAATCAGTGAAATCAGCCCTAAAATCAGGCCAAAATCAGCCCAAAAGCAGAGCAATATTGGCCCCAAAATCAAACCCAAAATCAGACCCCAAAATCACCCCAAAATCAGCCCCAAGGCACCCCATAATCAGCATCAAATCACACTCAGGGCACCCCAAAATTAGCCCCAAAATAATTGAAATTGATCTCAAAATCAGCCTCAAAATCAGTGAAATCAGCCCCAAACTTGGCTACAAAATCAGCCTGAAAATTGGCCCAAAACATCCCAAAATCAGTCCCAAAAATCAGCCCTGGCACCCCAAAACCAGGCCCGAAATCAGCCTCAAAAATAGGGCCAGGACATCCCATAATCAGCCCCAAAATCAGCCCTAAACACCACACAATCAGCCCCAAAATCAGCCCTGGGCACCCCAAACTTGGCCCAGGGGTTGCAGGAACCCCAAAATCAGCCCTAAACAAAACCCCCCCCAAACACCCCCCAAAACCCCCAAAATCCCCCAAAACCAGCCCCAAACACCCCTAAATCCCCCAAAAAACCCCAAAAAAACACAAATCCCCCCCGAAATAACCCAAACCCCCCCAAAAACCAGCCCCAAACACCCCAAAATTCCCCCAAAATCCTCCCAAACCCCCTCACCTTTCTTGGCCGTGCTGGTCTCCAGGGGTTTCAGTCCCAGTTTGGCCGGAGCTTACTGGGAACAGAAAATGGGGTTCAGGGGGGGTTGGGGACCCCAAATTTCGGGGAAATTTGGGGGATTTGGGACCTCAGTTTTGAGGGGGATTTGCGGGAGAAACCCAAATTTTGGGGGATTTGGGGTGGGGGAAACCCCAGTTTGGGGGGATTTGGGGGGAAATCCCAATTTTGGGGTGGGGGGGACCCCAATTTTGGGGGATTTTGGGGAGGGGAACCCCAATTTTGGGGGATTTTGGGGAGGGGAACCCCAATTTTGGGGGATTTTGGGGAGGGGAACCCCAATTTTGAGGGATTTTGGGGAGGGGAACCCAAATTTTGGGGGATTTTGGGGTGGGGAGGACCCAAATTTTGGTGGATTTTGGGGAGGGGAATCGCAATTTTGGGGGATTTGGGGAGGGAAATCCCAATTTTGGGGGATTTGGGGAGGGGAACCCCAATTTTGGGGGATTTTGGGGAGAGGAACCCAAATTTTGGGGGATTTTGGGGTGGGGAGGACCCAAATTTTGGTGGATTTTGGGGAGGGAAACCCCAATTTTGGGGGATTTGGGGTTGGGGGACCCCAATTTTGGGGGATTTGGGGTTGGGGGACCCCAATTTTAGGGGATTTTTTGGAGGGTTCCTTACTTGGTTTCTTCCACGCTCAGGGAGGATTCGCCTGCTGCGGATTTAGGAGCAGCTAGAGGGAGTAATTAATAAGTTATTAGTAATTAATTAAGGCGGGGGGAGCTCATCTGGTACCCCCTGAGGTGCTGCCCCAGCCCAATCACCTCATGGACCCCAAAATTCCCCTTTAAACCCCCAAATATTCACTTTCAAACGCCCCAAATTCCCCTTTAACCCCCCAAAAATTCCTTTAAACCTCCCAAAATTCACTCTTAAATCCCCAAAACTCACTTCTAATCCCCGTTAAAGCCCCAAAATTCACCGTTAGCCTCCCCCTAATCCCTTCTAACACCCCAAAACTTACATTTAATCCCCCAAAATCCTCTTTAAACCCCTAAAATTCCCCTTTAATTCCCCCGTGTCCATTTAAACACCTCCAAATCTCCTTTAATCTCCTAAAGATTTCATTGTACCCCTCAAAATTCCCCTTTAACCCCCAAAAATTCACTTTTAACCCCCCAAAATTTACTTTTAATCCCCTTTAACCCCCCAAAATCCCTTTTAACCCCCCCAAATCCCTCTGGGGTCTCCCTCAGCCAAACCTGCGCCCCCCCAAATTCTCCCCAAATTCCCCCCGAATTTTCCCCTCCCGCCCTCACCGGGCTCCTCCCGCTCCTCCTTCCTCTCCCTCTTTGCTCTCCGCTCGCTCTCGGAGCCGCCCCGGCCATGGCCGCTCCTCGCGGCCTCCTCGGTCCCTCCGCGCCTCGAGGAACCGGAGCCTCCCCCGGAGCCCCCGCGCTCTCCCCGGGAGCGGCTCCGTTTCCCGCGCCGCTCCCCGCCGCGGTGCCGGGTGCTTGCGGTGCTCGCGGGGCCGCCCCGCGCTGCTGCTGCTGCTGCCGCCGCCGCCTCCGCCCGTCCCGGCCGCTCCCGGCGCCTCCTCGGCCGCCTCGGCCCCGCCGCGCTCCCGGTGCTTCTTCGAGGCGCCCATGGCCGCGCCGCCACTTCCGGGAGGGAGCGGGACTTCCGGTGGTTGCCATGGAGACACTTCCGGCGGAGCGCGGTGCTGATTGGTGGAGGTTTAGGCGGGACTTGAGGGGGTAATGTGGGATGAACCATTATGCGCGCGGAGGGGTGGGCAGAATGAGCAGCGTGGTTCTGGCGCTGTCCTGTCCCCCCATAGAAGGCGTGAGATCTCCTTAATAGACACCGGGGATCTTTCAACACGGTGTCCAGTGAGGAGATCCGGTGCGGGCCGCCGGATGGGGGGACTTCATAAATAGCGCACCCCCGGGGGACAACAAAATGGTGGCGCCTAGAGGAGTAGAATAGAGCCTTTAAAAACACCAAAATGGCGCCCGCTTGGGGTGCGGCAAAATGGCGGCGCATGGGGGGAACCCCGAAAAGGACGGGGGTGTCGAGAATGTTCCAGGAGCAGAAAAGAACACGACTCCCGTTCCTGGCATCCCGCTGAGCCGTGGCGCGAATCACCGACTACAAAACGCGCCCTCCGGGGTTCTGCCCCGCCCCGTTCGCCCCGGGGCGCTTCCGGTCCCCCCCTGCCTCGTGCCCTTTGATCCGCCCGGTGCGGGCGCCTCAGCGGCGCCGCGGGCGTGGCTGGGGGGGCGTGGCTACCGCAAAGTGGGCGTGGGTTTTGCGGAGTATAAAAGGCTCCGCCGAGCCCCTCACGCCAGTCACGAGGATTCGCCGAAGGTACCTCCCGTCCTGAGGGGCTCTGGGGGGGATTTATGGGGAACAAAATCAACTTTTGGGGTCCCCATGAGAATTCTGGGGTGTCCGGGGGGGGTTTTTGGGTGTGTGGGAAGGGCTCGAGATCCCCTCCAAGGTTGTTCGATGAGGGGCTGGGGAGGGCCCTGAGGCCTGGAAGGGTTTTGGGGCGTCCTGGGAGGGATTTGGGGTCTCCAGGGGGCGTTGGAGGCTCAAGAGGAGCTTGAACCCCCCCCCCAAGAACATTTTCCTGTGGCCAGGGGATTTCTAATACGACATTGAGGAGTTTTTGGGGTGCGGGAGCACTCCTGGATCTTTTTAAGAATCTTGGCCTGCCAGGGGCAAAGTCGGGGTTCAAAGATTCCCCTTGAGAGTCTTTGGGGTGAAAGTTGAACCCCGCCCAAACCCTTCTGGGGCGATCCCTGAAGGTTTTGGGGTGATCCTTTTTGGGGCCGATCCCCGAAGGCTTTTGGGGGCGATCCCTGAAGGGTTTTCGGGGCGATCCCTGAAGGTTTTTGGGGGACGATCCTTAAACGGTTTTGGGGTGATCCCCAAAAGTTTTTTAGGGCGATTCCTGAAGATTTTTGGGGGCAATCCTTGAAGGGTTTGGGGGGCTATCCGTGAAGGTTTTGGGATGATCTCTGAAGAGTTTCAGGACCAACCCCTGAAGGTTTTTGAGGCGACCCCCGCAGGTTTTTGAGGCGATCCTCCTGAAGCTTTTGGGGGCGATCCCTGAAGGGTTTTGGGGCTGTTCCCTGAATATTTTGGGTCAATCCCCAAAGGGTTTTGGGGGCTGATCCCCGAGCGGTTTTCAGGCCGGTCCCTGAAGGGTTTTGGGGGCGATCCCTGAAGGTTCCCCTGAAGGCTTTGGGTTGATTCCTGAAGGGTTTCTGGGCGATCCCTTTTGGGGCCGATCCCTGAAGATTTTTGGGCTGATTCCCGAAGGTTTTTGGGGCACTCCCGAAGGTTTTCGGGGCAATCCCTGAAGATTTTTGGGCTGATCCCTGAAGGTTTTCGGGGCAATCCCTGAAGGTTTTCGGGGCAATCCCTGAAGATTTTTGGGCTGATTCCCGAAGGTTTTTGGGGCACTCCCGAAGGTTTTCGGGGCGATCCCGAAGGTTTTGTTCTCTTTCCCAGATGGATCCCGAGTCCCCGCCCCGCGAGCTGGAGCTCTCGGCTCTGGAGGCCGAGAAGGAGCCGATGGCGGCGGCGGCCGAGCCCGACCCCGAGCCGGCCTCGCCCCCTCAGGCTCCCCCTCCCCACCGCGACCCCTGCCCAGCCCCGGGCGCCGAGAAGAACGGGCTGGTGATGAAGATCCCCCCCGAGGAGGAGGAGGAGGCGGCTTTGGGCGGCTCGGGCGTCTCGGGGAGCCCCAAATTCACGGGGCTGGGCAAGGAGGAGCTGCTGAGGGAGGCGGGGACGCCGCTCTGGGCCCGGGCCCGCCTGGTGCTGCTCGTGCTCTTTTGGGGGGGCTGGCTCGGCATGCTGGGGGCCGCTGCTGCCATCGTGGCCCAGGCCCCCCGCTGCCAGCCCCTGCCCGCCAAGGCCTGGTGGGAGCTGGGGGCGCTCTACAGGGCCCCCCCAAAGGCTTTTGGGGGTGATCTGAAAGGTGAGGAGGGGGCTGGGGGGTCTCGGGGTGGGATTTTGAGGTCTCGAGGTGGGATTTTGGGACGCCTGGGCTGTTTTTTTTGGGGTTTAGGTTATGGTTTTGGGATCCCTTTGGTGTTCCTGGGAGGATTTTGGTGTCTCAGGGTGGGATTCTTGGCTCTCAGGGTGGTTTTTAGGGTCTCAGAGTGGGATTCTGGGGTTCCTTTGATGTTCCTGGGAGGATTTTGGTGTCTCAAGGTGGTTTTTTTGGGGTCTCAGGGTGGTTTTTTGGGGTCTCAGGGTGGTTTTTTTAGGGTCTCAGAGTGGGATTCTGGGGTTCCTTTGCTGTTCCTGGGAGGATTTTGGGGTTTCAGGTTGGGATTTTTGTGTCTCAGGTGGGTTTTTTGGGGTCTTAGTGTAGAATTTTGGGGTCCCCAACAGTATTTGGGATCTCTTTGCTGTCCCTGGCAGGGTTTTGGGGTCTCAGGGTGGGATTTCGGGGTCTCAGGTTGTTTTCTTGGGATATCAGTGTGGGATTTTGGGGTCCCCAACAGTATTTGGGATCTCTTTGCTGTTCCTGGGAGGATTTTGGGGTCCCAGGGTGGGATTTCAGGGTCTCAGGTTATTTTTTTGGGGTCTCAGGGTGGGGTTTCGGGGTCCCCAGCGGTGTTTGGGATCTCTTTGGGGGTCCTGCCCTGGGCTCACTTTTGGGGTTCACCCTTGCAGGTGTGGAGAAGCGTTTGGGGTACCTGAAGGAGAAGCTGCAGGTGGGGGGGCTCATCCTGGGCCCCCTGGCCCCCCAAAAACGCCCCGAGGATCCCATCCCCCCCCTGAGGGAGCTGGACCCCGCCCTGGGCTCCCCCCAGGACCTCAGCGCCCTCCTGCAGGCGGCCAAGGACAAAGGTGGCACCCCAAAAACCGGGGGGACCCCAAAACCGGGGGGGACCCCAAAACCCGGGGGGGACCCCAAAATTGGGGGGTCCAGAATTGAGGGATGGGGATTCACTGAGGGAAACTCCAAAATTTGGGGGGAAATGTTGGATACGAGGCAAAATGGAGGAGGGGGAGCCCCAAAATTGGGAGGAAGGATCCCAAAAATATGAGGGGAACCCCAAAACTGGAGGGATCCCAGAATTGGGGGGGTCCAGAATGGAGGGAGGGGATTCACTGAGAGGAACCCCAAAATTTGGGGGGGAAATGTTGGATATGGGGGGGGTGGGGCATCACAAAACTCGGGGGGGGACCCCAGAACCGGGGGGACCCCAAAATTGGGGGGGTCCAGAATGGAGGGAGGGGATTTACTGAGAGAAACCCCAAAATTTGGGGGGAAATGTTGGATTTGGGGGGTTGGGGCATCACAAAACTCGGGGGGACCCCAAAAGTGGGGGGGACCCCAAAATTGGGGGGTCCAGAATGGAGGGAAGGGATTCCCTGAGAGGAACCCCAAAATTTGGGGGGGGGGAATGTTGGATATGGGGCAAAATGGAAGAGAGCGAAGGGGAAACCCCAAAAATTGAGGAGTTCAAAATTGGGGGAGGGGGGTTACCCCAAAAATTATGGGGAATTTACGGGGGGGGGGGGGTCAGAATTTGGGGGTTCCCAGGATTGAGTGACCCCAAAAAAAGGGGGATCCCCATAATTAGCGGGGTGTTTATAATTAAGGAGGGGGGTCAGAATTTGGGGGTTCCCAGGATTGAGTGACCCCAAAAAAAGGGGGATCCCCATAATTAGCGGGGTGTTTATAATTGGGGGGGGGGGGTCAGAATTTGGGGGTTCCCAGGGTTGGGTGATTGGAGGAGCCCCCCAAAAACGGGATCCCTCATAATTACTGGGGGGGGTTTGTAATTAATGGGGTGTTTATAATTAATGGAGGGAGGTTATAATTATGGGGGGGAGGGTTTGTAATTATTGGGGGGTCCCTGTGGTGCTGGGGGGGTTTTGGGGTGCCCTGACCCCCCCAATTTCCCCCCCCAGGGCTGAAGGTGATTCTGGACCTGACCCCGAACCCGGGGGGGGATCAGATCTGGGGGGACGCAGCCAAGGACCCCCAGGTTCAGCAGCAGGTCCAGGTGGGTCTGGGGGGGCTCTGGGGGGTTTGGGGGGGGCTCTGGGGGGTTTGGGGGGGGCTCTGGGGGTTTGGGGGGGCTCTGGGGGTTTTGGGGACCCCCCTGACCCCCCCTGTGCCCCCCAGGACGCCCTGGGGCATTGGCTGAAGGAGGAAATCGCGGGGGTGTTCCTGGATGGCATCGAGGAGCTGCCGGTGAGGGGGAGCAGAGGTTGGGATTGTTTGGGGTTTTTTGGGGGGGATTTGGGGGGCAGAATTTGGGGGTTTTTTGGGCAGAATTTGGGGGCAGAATTTGGGTTTTTTTGGGGCAGAATTTGGGGGTTTTTGGGCAGAATTTGGGGTTTTTTGGGACAGATTTGGGGGCAGAATTGGCTTTTTTGAGGGGAAGAATTTGGGGGTTTTTGGGCAGAATTTGGGGGTTTTTGGGACAGATTTGGGGGCAGAATTTGGGGTTTTTTTTGGGCAGAATTTGGGGGTTTTTGGGCAGAATTTGGGTTTTTTTGGGACAGATTTGGGGGCAGAATTGGCTTTTTTGAGGGGCAGAATTTGGGGTTTTTTGGGGGTAGAGTTTGGGGGTTTTTTTTGGAGTAGAATTAGAGTTTCTTTAGACACAGAATTTGGGCTTTTTGGGGACAGAATTTGGGCTTTTTTAGGATAGGGTTGGGGGTAGAATATGGGCTTTTTGGGGTGGGATTTGGGGGCAGAATTTTGGGGGGATTTTGGAGCAGGGTTTGGGAGCAGGCTTGGAGGGGATTGTGGGTAGAATTTGGGTTTTTTTGGGAACAGAATTTGGGGTTTTTTGGGGTAGAATTTGGGGGTTTTGGGGGCAGAGTTTGGGGTTTACTGGGGTAGAATTTGGACTTTTTTGGGGGCAGAATTTGAGGGGTTTTTTTGGCAAATTTGGGGGTTTTTGGGGGCAGGATTTGGGGGGATTTGGGGCAGGATTTGGGCTTTTTTGGAAGCAGAATTTGGGGTTTTCTTGGGGCAGAATTTGGGGTTTTGGGGGGATTTTGGGGCAGAATTTGGGTTGTTTTGGGGCAGAATTTGGGGTTTTTGGGGCAGAATTTGGGGGGGATTTTGGGGCAGAATTTGGGGTTTTTTGGGGCAGGATTTGGGGGATTTTGGGGGGCTCTGGGTGACCCCCCCATGTCCCCCCCAGCCCTCAGTGGTGGCTGAGTGGAGGAACCTGACGGAGGAGAAGCCGAGCCCCAGCGGCGTGACCAGGTCTGAACCCCAAAAACGTCACCTGTGCCCCCCAAACTCACTGACACCCCCAAAACGTCACCTGTGTCACCCAAAACTCCCTGACACCCCAAAAACGTCACCTGTGTCACCCCAATGTCACCCCAAAACTCACTGACACCCCCAAAAGTGTCACCTGTGCCCCCCAAAACTCACTGACACCCCAAAAACGTCACCTGTGTCACCCCAATGTCACCCCAAACTCACTGACACCCCCAAAACATCACCTGTGCCCCCCAAAACTCACTGACACCCCCAAAAATGTCACCTGTGTCACCCAAAACTCCCTGACACCCCAAAAACGTCCCCTGTGTCACCCCAATGTCACCCCAAACTCGCTGACTCCCCAAATCTCTTCCTCCCCTCACCCCCTGGCTCATGGTCCCCCCACTTTCAGCTCCTCCCCTCCCATTTTTGGGGTGCTCCCCTTTCCCTCCCCTCCCATTTTTGGGGTGCTCCCCGGACCTTTCTCTCTCCATTTTTGGGGTTCTCCTCTGATTTTTGTCTCCTCACTTTTTTTTTGTTGCTCCCCTGATTTTTTCCTCCCCATTTTGGGGGTTCTCTCCTAACCTTCCCCCCGTTTTCTGGTTGCTCCCCTGAATTTTCTCTCCTCATTTTTGGGGTTCTCCCCTGATTTTTCCTCCCATTTTTGGGGTTCTTCTCTGGCTTATCCCCCACGTTTTTGGGGTGTTCCCTTTTCTCTCCCCTCATCTTTGGGTGCTCCCTGACCTTTCCCTCTCCATTTTTGGGGTGCTCCCCTGACTTTTCCTTTCTCATTTTTTGGTTGCTCCCTTGATGTTCTCCTTCCACTTTTGGGGTGACCTTTTTTCTTCCATTTTTGGCCTTCTCCCCTGACCTTTCTCTCTGTTTTTCTGCTGCTCTGTTGATCTTTTTGCTGCCATTTCTGGGGTTCTCCCTTGAGCTTGCCCCCAACATTTACGAGGTTTTTCCCGTGATTTTTGCCCTCCATTTTTGGGGTGCTGTCCTGACTTTTTCCCTTCTCTTTTTGGGGTTCTCCTCTGACCTTTCCCTTCTCATTTTTCGGTTCCTCCCCTGACTTTTCCCCCCCATTTTTTTTTGGGTTCTCCCTTGATCTTCTCCCCCATGTTTTGGGGTCCCCCTGACCCTGTTGTGTTTTTGGGGTCCCCCCTGACCGTGTCCCGTTTCCAGGGTGCTGGTGGGGGGCACCCACCTGCAGGACCCCCAGCTGGTGCCCCCGGTGCCGGGGGGGCTGCGGCTGCTGCTGGGGCCCTTCCTGCAGCCCCTGGTGCCCCAACCCGAGCTGGAGTCGCCCGAGGGAGCCCTGAGGAACCTGCTGAGCTTCCTGAGCTCCAACTCCTCCATCGGCGGGCTGGGATGGAGCGTGAGTTGGGAACCCCAAAAATTCCCTGGGAACCCCCCAAAAATCCCCTCAGAATCACCAAAATCCCCTGGGGACCCCAAAAATCCCTTCAGGAACCCCTGCTGAGCTTCCTGAGCTCCAACTCCTCCATCCGGGGGGCTGGGATGGAGCGTGAGTGAGGAACCCCAAAATCCCCCTGGGAACCCCCCAAAAATCCCTTCAGAAACACCAAAATCCCCTCAGAAACCCTAAAAATCCTCTCAGAAACACCAAAATCCCCTCAGGAACCCCCAAGATCCCCTCAGGAATCCCTGCTGAGCTTCCTGAGCTCCAACTCCTCCATCGGGGGGCTGGGATGGAGTGTGAGTGAAGAACCCGCCCAAAATCCCCTCAGGAACCCCAAAATCCCCTCAGGAACCCCAAAAAAATCCCTTCAGAATCACCAAAATCCCCTCAGAAACCCCAAAATTCTCCTACACAGGGCTGGGATGGAGTGTGAGTGAGGAGCCCCAAAATCCCCCTTAGACCCCCCCCAAAAATCCCTTCAGAAACACCAAAATCCCCTCAGGAACCCCAAAAACCCCCTCAGAAACCTCAAAAGTCCCTTCAGAAACACCAAAATCCCCTCAGGAACCCCAAAAATCCCCTCAGGAACCCCAAAAATCCCCTCAGAAACCCCAAAAAATCCCCTCAGAAACCCCAAAAAATCCCCTCAGAAACCCCAAAAAATCCCTTCAGGAGCCCTGAATCCCACCTGTCCCACAGGTGGGGGTCCCCCCCATATTTTGGTGTCCCCCCATATTTCGGGGTGTCTTTGTCCCACAGGTGGGGTCCCCCTGAGTTTTGGTGTCCCCCCCATATTTTGGGGTCCCCCCATATTTCGGGGTGTCTCTGTCCCATATTTTGGGGTCCCCCCCATATTTCGGGGTGTCTCTGTCCCACAGGTGGGGTCCCCCTGGCGCTCGTGGGCGCCCCCCGAGCTGAGGCTGCCGCAGCTGCTGCTGCTCTGGGGGCTCCCCGGGACCCCCGTGCTGAGCTACGGCGACGAGCTGGGGCTGGCCCGGCCCCCCCAAACCCAGCAGGTACCCCCGGGGGGCTGGGGGGGTTTTGGGGGGCTGCGTGTGGAGTTTGGGGGGGCTGGGACTCGTTGGAAGGGAACTGGGGGGATTTCAGAAGGAATTTGGGAGGTTTCGGGGGATTTGTGGCAGTTTTGGGGGGCTCCAGGTGGGAGTTTGGGGGGCTCCAGGAATTGAGGAGGCTTTTGGGGGGCTCCAGGTGGGTTTTGGGGAGGGATTTGGGGTTTTTAGGGATGCAGGGCAGAGGGTTCGGATGGTGCCCTCACCCAAATTTTCTGTGGGTTTTGCCCCGTTTTCCTTGGGTTTTGCTGCAACTTCATTGGTTTGTGCCCCGATTTTGCCATTTTTTTGTCCCAATTTCTCTCTTCTTGCCTAATTTTACCATTTTTGCCCCAATTTTACTGGGTTTTGCCCCAGTTTCACCATTTTTTGCCCCAATTTCTCCATTTTTTCCAGGAGCTGCCGCCGATGCCGTGGGAATTGATCGATGAACCCAAAAAGAGCGGGAACGGCTCGGAGGTGGGCGGGGCTTGGAGCTGTGATTGACAGCGGCTGTGGGCGGTGCTTGATGGGTGGGGGCGTGGTTTAAGAGGCGTGGCTTAGAGACACACCTCCCACTGTGGGGGTGGTTCTTTAATGTCCATTTATGGCTTTTCGTGGGTGTAGTTTGTTGGCCACGCCCATTGGTGGGCGGAGCTTTGGGGTGGGTCCCACAAGGCGGTGGCACCAACGCAGGTTGTTAAAAGGGCAACACACTTTTAAAAGGGCAATGCAACCTTAAAAGGGTAACACATTGTTAGAAGCGTAATGGGTTCTTAAAACGGCAACGCGTTTTAAAACGGGCAATGCACATTTAAAGGGACAATACACCTTTAAAAGGGTAATGTACTTTTAAAAGGGCAACACATTTAAAAGGGCGATGCATTCTTAAACAGGCAATGTGTCTTTGAAAGGACAGCGCAATTTTAAAAGGGCAATACATCTTTAAAAGGGTAACACATCCTTAAAAGGGTAATGTGCCCTTAGGAAGGAAACACACATTTAAAAGGGCAATGCAGTTTTTAAAATGTAATGTGTTCTTTGAAAGGACAAGGTAACCTCAAAAGAGCAGCGCGTCCTTAAAAGGGCAATACACCTTTAAAAGGGCAATGCAACTTTAAAAACGTAACGTGCCCTCACAAAGACAATGTGTCTGTAAATGGGTAATGCACCTTTAAAGAGAGAATGCAACCTTAAAGGGGCAACACATCCTTAAAAGGGCAATACAACTTTAAAAACGTAATATGCTCTCACAAAGACAATGCGTCTTTAAAAGGGTAATGCACCTTTAAAGACAGAATGCAATCTTAAAGGGGCAACACACCCTTAAAAGGGTACCACCACCCGCTGCCTCCTTAAAGGGCCAGCACCCCCCTTTTCTCAGGGCTGCATTTAGGGGTGTCCCACGCCCCTGAGCGCAGCCCCCCCTCTTTGCAGCCCCCCGAGCTGGAGCTGTGCGCGGCGCTGGCCTCGCTGCGGGCCCACGAGCGCTCGCTGCTGCTGGGGGAGGCGCTGCCGGTGCCGGCGGGCGCGGCCGTGGCGCTGCTGCGGCGCTGGGACCAGAGCCAGCGCTTCCTGCTGCTGCTCAACCCCCACGGGACCCCCCTGAGACCCTTCTCGGTCCCGAGGGACCCCCAGGACCCCCGGGACCCCGCCCTGCCCGAGTGGGCCACGCTGAGGTTCAGCACCGGCCCCCGGCAGCCGGGGGAGCCGCAGGTGCAGCTGCAGGAGCTGCGGGTGGGGCCCCACCAGGGGCTGCTGCTGGGCTTCCCCTACAGCCCCCAGTGAGGGGGGCACCCCGAAACTGCCCTGACACCCTCATGGCACCCCGAAACTGCCCTGACACCCCGAAACTGACCTGACCCCACCATGGCACCCCAAATCCCCTTCTGGCACCCCAAAACTGCCCTGACCCCACCACAGCACCCTGAACTGCCTGGACCCCCTCTCAGCACCCCAAAACTGCTCTGACCCCACCACAGCACCCCAAACCCCCTTCTGGCACCCCAAAACTGCCCTGACCCCACCACAGCACCCCGAAACTGCCCTGACACCCCAAAACTGCCCTGACACCCCCACAGCACCCCAAAACTGCCCTGACACCCCAAAACTGCCCTGACACCCCCAGGCACCCCGAAACTGCCCTGACACCCCGAAACTGCCCTGACCCCACCACAGCACCCCGAACTGCCTGGACCCCCTCTCAGCACCCCAAAATTTCCCTGACACCCACCACAACACCCCAAAGGTGCCTTGACCCCCTCTCAGCACCCCAAAACTGCTCTGACCCCACCACAGCACCCCAAACCCACTTCTGGCACCCCAAAATTGCCTTGACACCCACCACAGCACCCCAAACTGCCTGGACCCCCTCTCAGCACCCCAAAATTGCCTTGATCCCACCACAACACCCCAAAGGTGCCTTGATCCCCTCCAAACCTGCACCCAGCACCCTAAAACTGCCCTGACCCCCCCAAACCTTCCCTTGGTACCCCAAACTCACCCTGAGCCCCCCCACAGCACCCCAAAACTGCCCTGACACTCCAAACCCTGCCCCCAGCACCCCAAAACTGCCCCAACCCCCTCAAAGCTGCCCCCAGCACCCCAAACCCCCCCTGACCCCTCAGCCTTGCACCCCTCATTCTGGGGGGGTCCCACACTCATCTCCCCCCTCTCATTTTTTGCACTCTCATCCTGCTCCTCCTCCCCTTCACCCCAAAATATTTTATTTGGGGTTTTTTTTGGGGTTTTTTTTCTGTCCCAAACTCACTTTTGGGGTTTTTCTGTTCTTTTTTTCTGGGGGTGTTGGGGTCCCCCCTCCCCAAATTCTGAATAAATGATTTGCATTTGTGACCTTGGGTTTGGTTCTGGTTTTTGGGGGGGTCTGTGGGTCCTTCCCCTGGATTTGGGGATTTCAGAGACCCCCAAAATAGGGGGGAGGATTTGGGGGTCCCGGGGGAGCCCATGACACCCCAAAATGAGGGGGGGGGTTGGATTTGGGGGGTCAAGGAGGGTTCTGAGGGGGTAACAAGACCCCAAAAATGGGGGAAATCCACCCAAAATTGGGGCTGGGGTCCTGAGTGGGGTCACAGGGGGGACCCTGAAAAATGGGGACCCCCAAAATAAAGGGGTGGGGTCACCCTGGGGGCGGGGGAGGGGCAGGGGAGGTTTTGGGGGGGGGGGTCTCAACTCCTGTGAGAAGCTCTGGAGAGTTTTGGGGTCCTTTAAGGGTTTAGGGGAGGGGTCTTGGGGGTCCCTGAAGGGTTTGGGGAGGGGTCCCAGGGGTCCCTGATGGGTTTGGGGAGGGGTCTCAGGGGTCCCTGATGTATTTGGGGAGGGGTCTCGGGGGTCCCTGATGTATTTGGGGAGGGGTCTCAGATCCTTTCAGGAGCTCTGAAGGGTTTGGGCGATCCCTGAAGAATTTGGGGAGGGGTCTCAGGTCTGGTTTGTCTCTGCTGAGGGTTGAGATCAATTTTTTGCCCTTGCCCCTTTAAGCGGACCCCACCCCGCGAAGCCACGCCCATTTCCGGGTAGGCCTCGCCCCGTTACCTCGGTAACCGCCTCCTGCCGGAAGTGACGCGCCGGAAGCGGAAGCGGCGCCATGAAGCTGCTCACCCACAACCTGCTGAGCTCCCACGTGCCGGGGCTGCGGCCCGGGGCCGGATTCCCCCTCAAGATCGAGGTGCGGGCACGGGGGGGCCCCGGGGCACCGGGAACGGGGGGGGAACGCCGCGGTTCCCGCCCCCGGCAAGGCCCCGCCGCCTCTCCCCGTTACCGGAACCGTTACCGGAGCCTTAGCGGTGCCCCCGTTACCGCTTCCCAGCTTCTCGCCGTTCCGCCGTTCCGATCGGTGTCTCCTCATTTATCTCCCATCACTCCCGTTTTCTCTCCCGTTACCCCCGGTAGCTCCTCCGTTAACCGTAAGAACGCCCGGTAATTTGTCCCGTTACCGTCAATAAATCCCGCGTTAAACCCTCCCGCTAACGGCCCCGGTTCCTGCTTGTCAACCTCCCAAATCCTCCCCGTTATCGCAGTTCCTCTTCTCCCGTTATTCCGGTTCCCCTCCGTTACCCAGGTTCCCGTTAAGCCAATTCCCGTTATCCCAGTTCTCGTTATCCCCGCTTCCCCTCCGTTATCCCCGTTGCCCCCCGTTATCTCAGTTCCCCTCCGTTATCCCCGTTCCCGTTATCCCCGTTCCCCCCCGTTAACTCCCTACTTCCCCCACCCCGCCGCCGTTCGGTTCCTCCCCGTTATCCCCCCGTTAACCCCTTCGTTACCCTCACCAACCGCCGGTAACTCCCCCGTTAATCCCCATTCCCTCCCGTTAAACCCCCGGTACCCGCTCCGACCCCCCAGCCCCGTTAACTCTGCCGGTAAAACTCCCGTTAAGCCCCAATTTCCGCCCGTTGCGAGCCCCGGTTCCCCGCGGTTCCGGTGCCCTCCCGTTAACCGGCCCGGTCCCCGCAGGCCGCCGAGGTTCGGGTCCGCCCGGTGCCGTTCAACGCCGCCTTCGTGTCCCGGATGGTGCCGCGGCTGCGCTGGGACGCGCTCCGGGAGGCGGCGGAGAGCGTGAGCGGGGGGGGGAACCGGGAACGGGAACCGGGAAACGGGAACGGGAACGGGGAAACGGGAACGGGGGGAAACGGGAATGAGGGACTGGGAAACGGGAACGGGGAAACGGGAACGGGGGGAAACGGGAATGAGGGACTGGGAAACGGCAACGGGAAACAGGAACCGGGAACCGGGGAGGAACCGGGAAACGGGAGAGTGGGAAAAAGGAACGGGGAATAGGAACGGGAAACGGGAACCAGGGGGACACCGGGGAACGGGAACGGGAATGGGGGACTGGGAAAGGGGAACCGGGAACCGGGAATGGGGGAACCGGGAACGGGAAACGTGGGGGGCACCGGGAAACGGGGACGGGGGATTGGGAACGGGGAAGAAACGGAAACCGGGGCGGGGGACACCGGGAAATGGGAACTGGAAAACGTGGGGGGAACCGGGGAATGGGGAAGGGGAATCGGGGGGAACCGGAAATGGAGAACGGGAATTGGGGGGAACCGGAAATGGGGAACGGGAATTGGGGGGAACCGGAAATGGAGAACGGGAATTGGGGGGAACCGGAAATGGGGAACGGGAATTGGGGGGAACCGGAAATGGGGAACGGGAATTGGGGGGGGAACGGGAATCGGGGGGCACACCGGAAATGGGGAACGGGAATCGGGGGGACACCGGAAATGGGGACGGGGGACCGGAAACGGAAGTGGGAACGGAGGGGTGGCGGGGCTGTGTCCGTTCCCTCCTTTGGGACCCCCCGTCCGTTATCCCGGTGGGGGTTGGGGTCACCCGGGGTCCCCTTTAACGCCCCCTCCCCTTTTTCCCGTGCCCCCCAAGCTGGGCCGCCCCTCGGAGCTGCCCCCCGAGCCCAGCCCGGGCTACGAGGCCGACGAGGAATTCCTGCGCCGCCTCCACCACGTCCTGCTCGAGGTCAGGGCGCTCCCCAAAACCCCCCGAAAACCCCTCGGGGGGGGTTCCCCAAATCCCCCACATCTTGGGGATCCCCCCCCCAATTTTCCCTTTTTTTTCGCCCCATTTCAGGTGGAGGTGCTGGAGGGGTCCCTGCAGTGCCCGGACTCGGGGCGGCGCTTCCCCATCTCTAGGGGGGTCCCAAATCTGCTCCTGAGCGAGGACGAGGCCTGAGGAGGGGTCGGGACCCCCAAAAATCCCCACAAAATGGAGCTGGGCCCCTCCCCCCGAGGAAGAGCAAAAAAAAAACCCGAATTTCCACGGTTTTACCCCAAAAAATGGGGCCCGAATTTCACCCCGTGTTCAAGCGCCGAGGGGCGTGGTCTGATCCGCCTCATTTGCATATGGGCGTGGTTATCGCCGTGCCCCTCCTCTATGCAAATGAGCCGCTTCCTCAATTGCATATTGAGCGGGTTTTGTTCTATTTGCATAATGGGCGTGGAAATTCCCAGTTTTTGCCCCCAAATTCCCGTTTTTTGCCCCCAAATTCCTGTTTTTCTCCCTAAATTTCTCCTTCCCTCCCAAGTTTCCCACTTTTGCCCCAAGTTCTTTTATTTTCTCAGAATTTCACCCAAATTTTCTCCTCAAATTCCTCTTTTTATCCCAAAATCCTCCAGTTTTGCCTCAAATTCCTCTCCTTTGTCCCATTTCCCTCCTTTGTGCCCCCCAATTTGGGTTTTACCCCAAAATCTCTCTTTTTACCCTCATTTTTTTTATATTTTTCCCCCAAAACCTCCTTTATGCCAAATCCGCTCCTTTTCACCCCCAAATCCTTTTTTTCCTATTCCAAACCTCCAGTTTTTCCCAAAATCCCATCTTTTCTCCCCACATTTCTCTTCCAAAAGTTCTCCCTTGTTGTATTTGTAATATTTCCCCGTAAATTTAATAAAAATCCCATTTTTTTTTGCCCGATTTTGGGCCGGAATCGCCTCTTTTGGTCTCTTTGAGGATCCTCTCAGGGGAATATTTTGGGATGGAGGGAAGGGGGTGGGATGGGGGAGAACGGGAGGGGATTTTGGGAACCTGGGCAAGCCCCGGAGCCGCTTTCCGGTAATTCTGGAGGCTCGGGGACGGTCCCGGAGCCGTTCCCGGTGTTCCCGGCAGCACCTGGCGCCATTTCCAGGTGTCCCCGCTCACCTGGGCGGACCCAGGAGGCCCTTGGAGGACTCAGCTCCGTCTCTATGATCCCAGAGCGCCTCCATCGTCTCGTTGGTTTTTCCGGCGCGCACCGGCGGAAGTGGCGTCACACGGCGCGCCGCCGGATGTGACGTCAGTGCGCGGCGGCAGAGGCTGAGGCGGGAGCGGCGGTTGGAACGGCTCGACGGGACGGTGAGGGCGGGGGGGGCACCGGGGACACCGGGAGGGGACGGAGGGGACAGGGAGGGGACATTGAGGGCGGGGAGGGGACCCTGAGGGGTGGGGAGCGCCGGGAGGGGCGGGGAGGGGAGGGGCGAGAGGGGCCCGAGGGGCGGGACGGGGCGGGAGCGGATCGTGAGGGGCGGGAGCGGATCGTGAGGGGCGGGAGGGGCGGGAGCGTCCCCTCAGGGTCCCCCCAATGTCCCCTCAGAGACCTTCAGGGTCCCCTCAGAGACCTTCAGGGTCCCCTCAAGAGTCCCTCCAATGTCCCCTCAGTGCCTCCTCAGGATCCCCCCAATGTTCCCTCTGTGTCCCCTCAGAGTCCCTTCAGGGTCCCCTCCATGTGCCCCCAATGTCCCCTCCATGTCCCCCTCAGGGTCCCCCCAATCCCCTTCAGGATCCCCTCAGGGTGCCCCCAGTGTCCCCATTATGTCCCCCCAGTGTCCCCTCAGTGTCCCCCCAGTGTCCCCTCAGTGTCCCCTCAGGGCCACCTCAGTCCCTGTCCCCAGAGTGTCCCAGGGCCACCCCCCCCCACACACGCCTGTCCCCTCCCTCGCTGTCCCTTTCCTCACTCTGTCCCCGTGTCCCCTCACGGTGCTGGTGGCGCTCACCCTGTCCAGTCCCCGTGTCCCCTCAGTGTCCCCCTGAGCTGTCTGTGTGTCCCCAGAGCATCTGTCTGTCTGTCTGCAGACGCCACGTCCTCGACATCACAGAAGCACCATGTCCCCTGAGTGTCACTCTTGGTGTCCGTGTGTCCCCTCAGTGTCACTCTCGGTGTCCGTGTGTCCCCTCAGTGTCACTCTCGGTGTCCGTGCGTCCCCTCAGTGTCACTCTCGGTGTCCGTGCGTCCCCTCAGTGTCCGTGTGTCCCCTCAGTGTCACTCTCGGTGTCCGTGTGTCCCCTCAGTGTCCGTGCGTCCCCTCAGTGTCCCCGTGTCCGTCTGTCTGTCCGCAGGCGCCATGTCCTCGACGTCACAGAAGCACCGGGACTTTGTGGCGGAGCCGATGGGGGACAAACCCGTGGGGAGCCTGGCCGGGATCGGGGACGTGCTGGGCAGGAAACTGGAGGAGAAGGGATTTGACAAGGTGGGGCTGGGGACACTGGGGACATCTGGGGACATCTGGGGACATCGGGGACACCTGGGGACATTGGGGACAGTGGGGATACCTGGGGACATTGGGGACATCGGGGACATTGGGGATACCTGGGGACATTGGGGACATCTGGGGACATCGGGAATAGCAGGGATAGTGGGGACATCGAGGACATTGGGGATACCTGGGGACATTGGGGACATCGGGGACATTGAGGACATTGGGGATAGCAGGGACATTGGGGATACCTGGGGACATTGAGGACATTGGGGATAGCAGGGACCGTGGGGACATTGGGGATACCTGGGGACATTGGGGACATTGGGGATAGCAGGGACAGTGTGGACATTGGGGACATCTGGGAACAGTGGGGACATCGGGGACATTGGGGATATCTGGGGAAATCGGGGACATTGGGGATAGCAGGGACAGTGGGGACATCGGGGACATTGGGGACATCTGGGAATATTGGGGACATCTGAGGATATTGGGGACATTGTGGACAGCAGGGACAGTGGGGACATCTGGGCACACTGGGGATAGCAGGGACATTGGGGACACCTGGGGACATTGGGGACACCTGGGGACATCAGGGACATCGGGGATATTGAGGACATTGAGGACACTGGGGATACCTGGGGACAGCAGGGACATTGGGCACATCTGGGGACACCTGGGTACACTCTGGGACACCTGGGGCTATCTGGGAACACCTGGGACACCCAGGGGCATTGGGGACACCCAGGGGCATTGGGGACACCTGGGGCCATTGGGGACACCTCTGTCCCCGGCCGGGTGTTTGTGGAGGGACGGGGACCTGCTGTGGCCACGGGGCTGGGGTGGGAGCGGAGCTCTTTGGGGTCACTCAGGGGGGACAGGGGGACACTGGGTGACATCCCCGCGCCCTGGTGACACCGCTGTCCCCTGGCTGTCCCCTCGCTGTCCCCTCCAAGGGGCTCCTGGTGGTGGCACAGCCCCGTAAGGACCCGGAGCTGTAGGGCTGGGGCAGGGCCGGAGCTCTTTGGGGTCACTCAGGGGGGACAGGGGGGACACTGGGTGACATCCCCACGCCCTGGTGACGCCGCTGTCCCCTCCCTGTCCCCTCCCTGTCCCCTCCCTGTCCCCTCCCTGTCCCCTCCCTGTCCCTGCCAGGCGTACGTGGTGCTGGGGCAGTTCCTGGTGCTGCGCAAGGACGAGGAGCTGTTCCGGGAGTGGCTCAAGGAGACGTGCGGGGCCAACGCCAAACAGAGCCGCGACTGCTCGGGCTGCCTGCGCGAGTGGTGCGACGCCTTCCTCTGAGCCCCCTCCCCAAAAACGGCACCCTGAGACCCCCACTCTGAGCCCCCTCCTCAAAAAACAGTACCCAGATCCCCTCCTCTGAGCCCCCTCCCCAAAACGGCACCCTGAGCCCCCTCCTCAAAAACAGCGCCCAGACCCCCCATCTGAGCCCCCTCCTCAAAGCTGACACCCCCAGCCCCTCCCCGAGCCCCTCAGAGCAGCCCTGCGCCTCAACTGAGCTCCCTGCACCCCAAATCCCATCCCTGCACCCCCAAATTTCTCCCCTGTACCCCAAATCCCATCCCTGCACCCCAAATTCCATCCCTGCACCCCCAAATTTCTCCCCTGTACCCCAAATCCCATCCCTGCACCCCCAAATTTCTCCCCTGTACCCCAAATCCCCTCCCTGCACCCCCAAACTCCCTCTCTGCAGCCTTAATCCCATTCCTGCACCCCAAATCCCCTCCCTGTACCCCAAATTCCATCCCTGTACCCCCAAATTTCTCCCCTGTACCCCAAATCCCCTCCCTGCACCCCCAAACTCCGGGGCAGTTCCAGCTGCTTTCAGGGACCCCTTGGAGGGGTTGGGGGCTCCCCAAAACCATCCTGGGGACCCCCCCCTGATTTCTTCAGGGACCCCAAAACCAGCCCAGGGAGCCCAGAACCATCCTGGGGACCCCCCTGAATCACCCAGAGACCCCAAAAACACCTCTGGGGACCCCGAAACTCAGCCCAGGACCCCAGAGCCAGCTTTGGGCACCCCAAAACCATCCTGGGGACCCCAATAGTCACCCAGAGACCCCAAAAACACCTCTGGGGATCCCAAAAGCAGCCCAGGGACCCCAAAGCCAGCTCTAGGGACCCCAAAACTCACCCGGGGACCCCAAAACCACCTCTGGGAACCTCAAAATCATCCTGAGGACCCCAGAGCCAGCTTTGGGGACCCCAAAACCAGCCCAGGGACGCCAAAACCATCCTCGGGACCCCAAAATTTGCCTAGGAACCCCAAAAACACCTCTGGGGACCCCTAAAATCATCCTGGGGACCCCCAAACCCTCCCCAACCCCCCCACCCCACACCCCTGGGACCCCCAAACCGGTGCTGCCGCCCCCAAAACTCACCCAGGGGTGGGGGTCCCGTGGTGCCGCCCCTCCCCCATCCCCCCGACACCCCAAAACCAGCTTGGGGGGGGTGGGGGAGGGGGGGATGTCTCCTCCTGCCCCTCCCCCCCCACCCCGGGGTGGGATTTTGGGGGCTCATTTCAGGTGCCCCCCCCTCCCCCACCCCGTTAGTGTTATTTTGGGGTGTCCCCCCCTCCCCTCCCCTCCCCCCACTGGGGGTCTGTGTTATTTTGGGGGTGCCGTGTGTCCCCTCCCCCCAAACGCCCCCCAGTTTGTTTCTAAAATTATTTTCTAAACAATAAAAGTTTTGCTGTGCTGCAGCTCGGGATCGTCCTGGGATTTGAGGGAGGGATTTTGGGGGGGTCTGGGGGCAAAATTTGGGGTTTGGGGGGAAGATTTGGGGGTCTGGGGGCAAAATTTGGGGTTTGGGGGGAAGATTTGGGGGTCTGGGGGCAGGATTTGGGGGTTGAGGAGGAAGATTTTGGGGGTGGGGCTTTGGGGTTGGGAGCAGGATTTGGGGATCTAGGGGCAGAATTTGGGAATTGAGAAGATTTGGGGTTTTAAAGGGAAGATTTGGGGGCGGATTTTGGGGCTGGGGGCAGGATTTGGGGTTTGGGGGGAGGATTTTGGGGGTTAAGAGGAAGATTTTGGGTGTTTAGGGGTAGAATTTTGGGGTTGAGGGGAGGATTTGGGGATCTGGGGCAGAATTTGGAGGTTTGGGGGTCTTGGGGCAGGATTTGGGATTTGAGGAGAAGATTTTGGGGTTTAGGGGGAGGATTTTTGGTGTTTTGGGACCTGGGGGCAGAATTTGGGGGTTGAAGGGAGGATTTTGGCGATCTGGGAGCAGAATTTGGGGGTCTGGGGGCAGAATTTGGGGTCTGGGGGAAAATCTGGGGAGCCTGGGGGCAAAATTTGGGTTTTGGAGGGAGGATTTTGGGGTTTGGGAGGAATATTTGAGGAGCCTGGGGAAGCATTTGGGGTCTGTATGCAGGATTTGGGGGGGTCTGGGGGCAGAATTTGGGGTTTGAGGAGGAGAAGATTTTAGGGCCCAGGGGCAGAATTTAGGGTTACGGGGGGAGGATTTGGGAGACCTGGGGGCAGAATTTGGGATTTGAAATGAAGATTTGGGGGGTTTAGGGGGGGCGGATTTTGGGGTTGGGGGCAGGATTTTGGGTTTGGGGACAGGATTTGGGGTTTGGGGGCCGAATTTAGGGTTTGGAGGCCGAATTTGGGGTTTGGAGGCCGAATTTGGGGTTTGGGGGAAGAATTTGGTGTCCCCTCATCCGCCGAGTTCCTCCAGAGCAGACAACTTCCACCCCCGAGCATCCCAGAGCGGCCTCCAGCAGAGCAGACAAGTTCCACCTCCGGCCTGCCAGAGCGGAGTCCTCCAGAGCAGACAAGTCACACTTTTCCCCTATCAGCGAGCGCGGCCAGAGCGGCTCCGCGGGGCCGGAACTTCCGGGCGGCGGCGGCGGCGGCGGGAGGATTCGAACATGGCCGCGGCCGCCGCCGCCTCCTCCCGGCGCCGCCGCCGCCCCCGCGGGCACCCGAACCCGCTGTTCGCCCGCTGGCTGCGGGAGTGGCGGGACGAGGCGCAGGGCACCTGGGCCAGGGGCACCTACGAGCGGGTGGGTCCGAGGGGGAGGCTCCCCGCCTGCTTGGGGTGGGGCGGCGGTTTTGGGGTGCCCGGGTGAGGTTTGGGGTCCCCAGGTGGGTGATTTTAGGGTGCCCAGGTGTGTTTTGGGTTATCTAGGTGTGGTTTTTGGGGTGCCCAGGTGTGTTTTGGATTATCTAGGTGTGGTTCTTGGGGTGCCCCGGTGTGTTTTGGATTATCTAGGTGTGGTTTTTGGGGTGCCCCGGTGTGTTTTGGGGTGCCCAGGTTGGATTTAGGGTCTCCAGATGGGCGAGTTTGGGTTGCCCAGGTTGATTTTGGGGTACCCGGTTGGATTTGGAGGTTTCTGGGGAGAGCTTTGGGGTCTCCAGGTGAGTTTTGGGACCTCTGGGTGGGTGATTTGGGGTTCCCCAGGTGTGTCCCAGGTGTGTTTTGGATATCCCAGGTGTATCCCAGGTGTATTTCAGGTGTCTCAGGTGTGTCCCAGGTGTGTTTGGGTACCCCAGGTGTGTCCCAGGTGTACCCCAGGTGTGTTTGGTTCCCTAGGTGTATCTCAGGTGTATGTCAGGTGTATTTTGGGTACCCCAAGTGTGTCCCAGGTGTACCCCAGGTGTATCCCAGGTGTGTTAGGGTACCCCAGGTGTACCCCAGGTGTATTTTGGATGTCCCAGGTGTACCCCAGGTGTGTTTGGGTTCCCTAGGTGTACCCCAGGTGTATCTCAGGTGTACCCCAGGTGTATTTTGGGTACCCCAGGTGTACCCCAGGTGTACCCCAGGTGTACCCAGGTGTGTTTCCCCCCAGGCCCTGCGCTCTCTCTCCCGGTTCCCGCTCCCGCTCCGTTCCGGCCGCGCCGCCGCCATCTTGCAGCACTTTGGCCCCGCCCTCTGCGCCCGCCTCGACCAACGGCTGAAGCAGCACCGCCGGGGTGGGCGGGGCCTAAAGGGGCGGGGCCTGTGGCGGGTGTGGTCGGCGGGTGGGCGTGGCTATGGTGGGTGTGGTCTGGGGGTGTGGTTTGAGTGAGCTCCGCCCCTTCCCGTTACAAGGGAGGGGGCGTGGCCTCAAAGGGCGGGGCTCTGGTGGGCGGGGCTTTCATAGGAGTTGTGTGTGAAGGGGTGGAGCTAAGGTAGGGTGGGGTTTAGTAGTGGGTGGGGCCCGATGAGGCTGATTTGCATGCTAATTTGCATCTCGTTTACATCCCACAGAACAGGGCCTCCCCGCCACGCCCCCTCGGCAGGGGCGGGGCCCAGACCCTCCCCCAGCCCCGCCCACGGTGAGTCCAATCCTCGCCCCTCCCCCACCCAGGACCCCTCCCCATTGGTTCCCATGGTGGGGGAGGGGCAGAGGAAGCCCCGCCCCCAATCTCTGCCCCTCCCCCTTCCTCCAGCGCCGCCCCCGCCAGTCCCGGCCCCTCCCCCGCTCCCGAGGCCACGCCCTCCTGCAGGTCCTGAGCCAGGTGAGGGGGAGGGGACAACCTGGGGGGTGGGGGAGGGGTCCACACCCTGCCCCTCCCCCTCCTCACCCTAAGCCCCGCCCCCCCAGAGCCCAGAGCCCCTCCCAGAGGCGGAGCTTCTGCAGCAGGCCCAGCCCCTCTGTGACCACGCCCTGACCCCGGTGAGTGACAGGAGGGGACCCCAGCGCCCCTCCCCCACCCTGGCACCCCCCCCCCCCCAAGGTGGTGGGGGAGGGGCTGACCCCCCCGTCCCCTCCCCCACAGGCGGCTCTGGGGCCCCTCCTGCGCCGGGGGCTCGTGCAGAGGAGCGGCCGCCCCCACAGGTAGGGCCGGGACCCCCGGGACCCCCTGACTCACCTGGGACCCCCCCAGACCCACCTGGGATCCACCTGGGACCCCCAGACTCACCTGGGACCCCTCAGACTCACCTGGGATCCACCTGAGACCCCCAGACTCACCTGGGACCCCCCAGACTCACCTGGAACCATCTGGGACCCCCCCTGAGACCCCCAGACTCACCTGGGATTCACCTGGGACCCCCCAGACTCACCTGGGACCCCCCAGACTCACCTGGGACCCCCCTGAGACCCCCAGACTCACCTGGGACCATCTGGGACCCTTCCCCAGAACTCCTGCACTCACCTGGGACTACCTGAGACGTCCCTGGGACCATCCAGGACCCCCCAGACTCACCTGAGACCGCCCTGGGATGGTCCTGGGACCTCCTCAGAACCCCCAGACTCACCTGGGACGCCCCCCCAGGACCCCCAGACTCACCTGGGAGCCCCCTGAGACTGCTTGAGACCCCACTCAGAACCCCCAGATGCACCCGAGACCCCTCTGGGACCCTCATGAACCCCCAGACTCACCTGGGACCTCCATGAGAACCCCCCCCCCCCCCCTCATAACTCCCAGACCCACCTGGGACCCCCCTGGAATGACACTGGAACCCCCTCCAGAACCCCCAGACTCACCTGGGACCCCCCTGGGACCCCCAGATTCACCTGGAACTCCCTGGATGCACCTGAGCCCCCCCCCAGGACCCCTCCCCATTTCAGCCCTTCCCTCCCCAGGTACGCGCTGACCCCGAGGGGGCGGAGCCTCGCCCAAGCCCCGCCCCCCGGCCGGGCGTGCCCGCAGCGCCCCCTGGCGGAGCAGGATGAGAACTGCGCCCCCTCCCCCCCGGCGTGAGTCTGGGGGCGCTGGGGACACTTGGGGACACTTTGGGGACACTTTGAGGGGATTTGGGGACACTTTGGGACACTTTGGAGGGGTTTGGGACACTTTGGGACACTTTGGGGACACTTTGAGGGGGATTTGGGGACACTTTGGGGGAATTTGGGACACTTGGGGACACTTTGATGGGGATTTGGGGACACTTCGGGGACACTTTGTGGGCTTGAGGACACTTTAGGACACTTTGAGGGGGTTTGGGGACACTTGGGGACACTTTGGGCGAGTTGGGGACGCTTTGGGAGGGTTGGGGACACTTTGAGGGGATTTGGGGACACTTTGGGGACACTTTGGAGGGGTTTGGAGCACTTGGGGACATTTTGGGGACACTTTGAGGGGGGTTGGGGACACTTGGGGACACTTTGGGCGAGTTGGGGACGCTTTGGAGGGATTGGGGACACTTTGGGGAGGCTTGGGCAAACTTGGGGACACTTTGGGCGAGTTGGGGACACTTTGGGGGGACTTGGGGACACTTTGGGGGGGTTTGAGACACCTGGGGGGGGGTCCCAGCCCTGGAGGTGACTTTGGGGTCCCCCAGGTGCGACCCCGAGCAGGAATTTGAGCTCAGACCCGGCGAGTTCGAGATCGTGCTGTGCGCCGACGTCACCGAGGCCAACGGGTGACTGTCACCTCTGTGTCACCCCGTGTCGCTGTCCCCCTGTGTCCCTGTCACCCCTGTGTCACCTTTCGTGTCCCCCCATGTCACCCGTCCCCACAGCGTGTCCCCCCATTGTCCCCAACGCCCCCGTGCCACGCTCCCAATGTCCGTTCCCCATGGCACGTCCCCAATGTCCCCAACCCCCCATGTCCCCAATGACCCCCAATGTCCCCCCATGTCCCCAATGTCCCCCCATGTCCCCAATGACCCCCCAATGTCCCCCCATGTCCACAACGTCCCCAATGTCCCCATGACATGTCCCTGATGTCACCACCCCCGTGATGTGTCCTCAGTAACCTCCAATGTCCCTTCCTCCGTGACATGTCCCCCCATGTCCCTGATTGCCCCCAATGTCCCTGATTGTCCCCCCTGTCCCTGATTGTCCCCCATGTCCCCCAATGTCCCCCAATGTCCCTCGTTGTCCCCCATGTCCCACAATGTCACTGATTGTGCCCAATGTCCCTGATTGTCCCTGACTGTCCCCAATGTCCCCCCAATGTCCCTCACTGTCCCCAATGTCCCTGACTGTCCCCAATGTCCCGCCATGTCCCTGACTGTCCCCAATGTCCCTGATTGTCCCCAATGTCCCCAATGTCCCTGATTGTCCCTGACTGTCCCCAATGTCCCTGACTGTCCCCAATGTCCCCCCCTGTCCCTGACTGTCCCTGACTGTCCCCAATGTCCCCCCTGTCCCTGACTGTCCTGACTGTCCCCAATGTCCCCCCCTGTCCCTGATTGTCCCCAATGTCCCTGATTGTCCCCCCTGTCCCTGACTGTCCCCAATGTCCCCAATGTCCCTGACTGTCCCTGACTGTCCCCAATGTCCCCCCTGTCCCTGATTGTCCCCGCTGTCCCCCGCTGTCCGCAGCCCCTCCGGGGGGGGTCCCGGCCCTGCTCCGTTCCCGGGGGGTCCCGGTGCTGCTGCGGCGCCTCCACGTCGGCGACTTCCTGTGGGTGGCGCGGGAGAAGGACCCGCCCACGGGTGGGTGTGGCCGAGGGGGCGGGGCCTGTGTGGGGCGGGCTTGGGGTGACCACACCCCACGGGCTGGGTGGGGCAGCTGGAGTGGGTGTGGTCATCGCTAATGGGTGTGGTCAGGTGATGGCCACGCCCCCAGAGCAGTGCAGCCAATGGTTGGGTGTGGTCAGAGGGGGCGTGCCAGGCCCAGACCCCACCCATGGGCTTGGGGTGTTGCCATGGTGATGGGTGGGTGTGGTCCAGACGTGATGGGCGTGGCACCGTGGGTGTGACCATGTTGATGGTGGGTGTGGTCAGATGTTATGGGGGTGTGGCCGATGATGGAGATGTGTGGTGGGTGTGGCACAGGGGGTGTGGCCATGTGTATGGGTGTGGCACTGGGGGTGTGACCAAGGATGGGTGGGTGTGGTCAGACATGATGGGTGTGGCACTGGGGGTGTGGCCATGTGATGGGTGGGTGTGGCCATGCATTATGGGTGTGGCACTGAGGGTGTGGCCATTTGTTATGGGTGTGGCACTGGGGGTGGGCCATGGTGACAGGTGGGTGTGGCCATGTGGGTGTGGCATTGGGGTGTGGCCATGCGTTATGGGTGTGCATTTGGGGTGTGGCCATTGTGATGGGTGGGCGTGGCATGCGTTATGGGTGTGGCACTGGGGGTGTGGCCATGGTGACAGGTGGGTGTGGTCAGATGTGCTGGGGTGACCTCACCTGGGTGTGGTCAAATTCTGGCTCTGCCCCCACGTGGTGGGCGTGGCCAAGGATAAACCACACCCTCACTGCGGCCATCATAAGTGGGTGGGGCCTGGGATTTACCCCACCCCTTTGGGGGGGGGGGGGCTGGGAGTGTGGGTGTGGCTCTGAGTGGGCGTGGCCATGTGTGACCCCCGCCCAGGCCGCGCCCCCCGGGAGCTGGCGCTGGACGTGGTCGTGGAGCGGAATCGGCGGCGGATCTGGCGAACAGCATCAGGGACGGCGGGTACCGGGAGCAGAAGGTGGGGCCGGGAACTGGGAGGGACTGGGATGGACTGGAGGGACTGGGATGGACTGGGGGCACTGGGAGGGACTGGGGGGGCACTGGGGGTAACTGGGAGGGACTGGGACGGACTGGGATAGACTGGGATAGACTGGGAGGGACTGGGGGGCGCTGTGGGTAACTGGTTTAACTGGTTGGTTTAACTGGTTGCTTTAACTGGTTGAGCTGGTTGGTTGAACTGGTTGAGCTGGTTGCTTTAACTGGTTGAACTGGTTGGTTTAACTGGTTTAACTGGTTGGTTGAACTGGTTGGTTGAACTGGTTGAGCTGGTTGCTTTAACTGGTTGAACTGGTTGAGCTGGTTGCTTTAACTGGTTGAACTGGTTGAACTGGTTGGTTTGACTGGTTGAACTGGTTGGTTGAACTGGTTGGTTTAACTGGTTGGTTTAACTGGTTTGACTGGTTGAACTGGTGTAACTGGTTGCTTTAACTGGTTGAACTGGTTGAGCTGGTTGGTTTAACGGGTTGAACTGGTTGAGCTGGTTGCTTTAACTGGTGTGACTGGTGTGACTGGTGTCCGGGTGTGGCAGGCGCGGCTGCGGCGCTCGGGGCTGCGCCTCCCCGTGTTCCTGCTGGAGGCGCCGGCGCCGGGGGGAGCCCCTGGCCCTGCCCCTGCCCAGCCTGCGCCAGGCGGCCGCCAGCACACAGGTACGGAGACCCCTCCCCAAATACAGACGGACCCCGAGACCCCTACCCTAAATACACAGAGACCCCTCCCCAAATTACAGACAGACCCCCGAGACCCCTCCCCTAAATGCACAGACAGGCGCCTGAGACCCCTCCCCAAATTACAGACGGACCCCGAGACCCCTCCCCAAAATACAGACAGACCCCTCCCCAAATTACAGACAGACCCCAGAGACCCCTCCCCAAATTACAGAGAGACCCCGAGACCCCTCCCCTAAATACAGACACACCCCCGAGACCCCTCCCCAAATTACAGAGAGACCCCCGAGACCCCTCCCCAAATTACAGACGGACCCTGAGACCCCTCCCCAAATACAGACAGACCCCGAGACCCCTCCCCAAATTACAGATGGACCCCCGAGACCCCTCCCCAAATACAGAGAGACCCCCGAGACCCCTCCCCTAAATACAGACAGACCCCGAGACCCCTCCCCAAATTACTGACAGACCCCGAGACCCCTCCCCAAATTACAGACAGACCGCTGAGATCCCTCCCCTAAATACAGACACACCCCCGAGACCCCTCCCCAAATTACAGACAGACCCCCGAGACCCCTCCCCAAATACAGAGAGACCCCCGAGACCCCTCCCCAAATTACAGACAGACCCCGAGACCCCTCCCCAAATACAGAGAGACCCCCGAGACCCCTCCCCAAATTACAGAGAGACCCCGAGACCCCTCCCCTAAATACAGAGAGGCCCCTGAGACCCCTCCCCAAATTGCACTGAGACGCCTACCCTAAATACAGAGAGACCCCTCCCCAAAATACACAGGTAACAGAGACCCCTCCCAAATTACAGACAGACCCCTCTCCTACATACACAGGTACCCCCAGGACCCCTCCCCAAATTACAGAGAGACTTCTCCCCAGGACCCCTCCCCTCAATACACAGAGACCCCCCCCCAACACACAGATACCCCTGAGACCCCTCCCCAAATTAGAGACCCCCCCTAAACACAGAGAGACCCCCCCCCAACACACAGGTACCAGAGACCCCTCTCCAAAATAGAGAGACCCCTCCCCAAAATACAGAGACCCCTCCCCAAAGTACACAGAGACCCACCCCAACACACAAGTACCCCTGGGACCACTCCCCTAAATCCAGAGACCACCGAGACCCCTCCCCTAAATACACAAGTACCAGAGACCCCCCTTAACACACAGGTACCGCCAGACCCCTCCCCTAAATACATAGAGATGCCTGAGATCCCTCCCCAAAATAGACAGGTAACCTGAGACCCCTCCCCAAAACACAGAGACCCCTCTCCGAAACTCACAGAGACCCCTCCCCTAAATCCAGAACCCCCAAGACCCCTCCCCAAAACACAGAGCCCCCTCCCCAGCATCCAGAACCCCCGAGACCCCTCCCCAAATTACACAGAGCCCCCTCCCCAGCATCCAGGACCCCCGAGACCCCTCCCCAAATTACACAGAGCCCCCTCCCCAGCATCCAGGACCCCCGAGACCCCTCCCCAAATGACGCGGAGCCCCCTCCCCAGGTGGTGGACGGGCTGTTCGTGGTGCGCACCCGGGACCCCCAGGACACGGCCGCGTATTTGGGGGTGCTGGGGGAGCAGCTGAGGAGGAGATTTGGGGTGAGGGGCTTCGGGGGGGGCCGGGGGGGTTCGGGGGGAAGGGCACATTATGGGGAGGGGGCAGTTGAGGGGGGGGAAATGGGGGGAAAATTTGGGGGGGAATGAGGGGACAAGGAAGGGACATGGGGGGGTTTGGGGGTGGGGGGACATTTTGGGGAGGGGGCAATTGAGGGGGGGCATTGGGGGTGGAAGGGGGGGGGACATGGAGGGAAAAAGGATGGGGGAGGAATTTTGGGGAGGGGTCATGGAGGGGTATCCCCAAGACCCCTCCCCAAAACACAGAGACCTCTGTGAGCCTGGGGGGGGGACACGGAGAAATTGGGGAGCGGTCACAAAGGGGGGTTTGGGGGGGGGGGGGGAGGGGAGGAATTGAGGAGGGGGGGAAAGGAGGGAAAAGGGGGGGGGGGGATTTTGGGAGGGGGTCACGGATACCCCTGAGACCCCTCCCCAAAACGCAGAGACCCCTCTGTGACCTGGGGGGGGGGGGGAAAAGGGAAAATTGGGGGGGGGGGGGGGGGGGGGTCCCTGACCCCTCCCCCCCCCTCCCCTCCCCCAGGGCCGCGTGCTGAGGGCGTGGGGGGGGGCTGTGAGCGCCCGGGGCCCCCCCGAGCCCCCCGGGACCCCCCTGGCCCTGCTGCCCCTGCAGAGGCTGCGCGAGGGGGGGGGCAAGAACCAGGTGGGGAGGGGTAAAATGGGGGGGGGGGGGCGTTCAAGGGGGTCCTTGGGGGGGGGTCCTGGAGGGGGGTTGGGATTTTCTGGGGGTCACTAAAAGAGTCTGGGGCGTTGGAGGGGTCAGGGGTGGCCCCAAGGGATCCTTAAAGTGTGGGGGGGGGGGCAAAATTGGTCCTGGGGGAGGGGAAAAAGAGGGACATGGGGGGAGGGGGAGGGGGAGGGGGTTGGGTTGACTTGGGGGGGTTTTAGGGGTCCCCCCACCCCCATTTTTGTCCCCCTCCCCAGGCCCCGATGGTGGGGGCCCTGTCCTGGGTTGGCATTTTGGGGCTGGGGGTGTTGATTTTGGGGTCCCCTGACCCCCATTTCCCCCTCTCCAGGCCCAGACCGTGGGCTCCGTGTTCTGGGGTGGCATTTTGGGGCTGGGGGTGTTTTTGGGGGTCCCCTGACCCCTATTTTCCCCCTTGCCAGGCCCAGACCGTGGGCTCCGTGTCCTGGGGTCGCATTTTGGGGCTGGGGGTGTTTTTGGGGTCCCCTGACCCCCATTTTCCCCTCTCCAGTTCCAGACCGTGGGCTCCGTGTCCTGGGCTGGCATTTTGGGGCTGGGGGTGGTTTTTTTGGGGCTGGGGGTGTTTTTGGGGGTCCCCTGACCCCCATTTTCCCCCTCACCAGGCCCCAGGCCATGTCCTGGGCTGGCATTTTGGGGCTGGGGGTGTTGATTTTGGGGATCCCCTGACCCCCATTTCCCCCCACAGTTCCAGACCGTGGGCTCCGTGTTCGCGCGGCAGCTGCTGCAGCTGGGGGGGCTCGGTGGGGGCAGGGCCGGGGCCGTCCTGAGCCGCTTCCCCACCCCCGCCAGGTCCGGGGGGGTGTCCGGGGGTTTTTGGGGGGTCCGGGGGGGGGGTTTGGGGATGGGGATTTGGGGCTGGGGTCCCCCATGAGGGCTCTGATGGCCCCAAAAGGGACCTGGCCCGTGGGGAGGGTCCTGAGGGTGGGATTTGGGGGGGTCCTGGGGGGTTTTGGGGGGTCCGGGGGGGGAGTTGGGGATGGGGAGGGGGGTTTGGGGTCCCCCATGAGGGCTCTGATGGCCCCAAAAGGGACCCGGCCCGTGGGGAGGGTCCTGAGGGTGGGATCTGGGGGGGTCCTGGGGGAGTTTGGGGGGTCTGAGAGGCAGGGTTGGGGTCCCCCGTGTGGGACCCCCCAGGCTCAAATGTCCCCAAAAGGGACCTGGCCCGTGAGGAGGGTCCCAAGGGTGGGATCTGGGGGATTTTGGGGGGTTTGGGGGGGGGTTTGGGGATGGGGATTTGGGGCTGGGGTCCCCCCTGAGGGCTCTGATGGCCCCAAAAGGGACCTGGCCCGTGGGGAGGGTCCCGAGGGTGGGATCTGGGGGGGTTTTGGGGGAATTTTGGGGGGGGGTCCCCCCTGAGTTGTGTCCCGTCCCCTCCCCCCACAGCCTGATGGATGCCCTGGGACCCTCGCGAGACCCCCAAAGGTGCCGGGAGGTGCTGAGCGCCCTGCGCTGCGGCCCCGCCCAGAGGTGAGACCCCCACCCGAATTATGGGGCGCCTCCAATTCGGGGGGATCGATGAATCTTGGACAATTCCCCCAAATTCTGGGACCCCAAATTCTGGGAACCCCAAATCTTGGGGAACTTCAAATTCTCGGGATTCCCTCAAAATCCTGGGTGCCCCAAATCCCAGGAAATTCCCCCAAATCCGGGGAACCCCAAATCCCGGGATCCCTAAATTCTGAGGAATCCCAAATTCTGGGGAACCCCCCCCCCCCCCAAATTTTGGGGAATCTCAAATCCTGGGATCCCCCAAATCCTGGCAACCTCAAATTCTGGGAATCCCTAAATCATGGGACATTCTCCCAAATCTTAAATTCCCCCAAATCCCAGGAAATTCCCCCAAATCCTGGGGACCCCCCAACTCCAACGACCCCCCCCAATTTCCGTGTCCCCCCCAATTCCTGTGTCCCCAAACCCCCGTCACTGTGCCCCTCCCAAATTTTGGGGTCTCACTCCTTTCCCCCCCCAGTTTTGGGGGTCTCACTCCTCTCTGCCCCCCCGCCCCAATTTGGGGGTCTCGCCCCTCTTTCCCCCCCCTGTTTTGGTGTCTCCCCCCCCCAATTTGGGGGGTCTCACCCCTCTCTCCCCCCCCACAATTTTGGGGTCTCACCCCTCTTTTCCCCCCCACAGGAATTTGGGCCCCTCCCTCAGCGGGGCCCTGGTGAAGCTCTACGGGACCCGGGGGCCGCTGGACTGAGGGGACACCTCATTGTCACCTTTGTCACCCCATTGTCACCTCATTGTCACCTCATTGTCACCCCATTGTCACCTCATTGTCACCCCATTGTCACCTCATTGTCACCCCATTGTCACCCCCCAATAAAGCCTCTCCCCCACCACTGCAGCACCTGGGGTTTGATTTGGGGGGACAGGGGGTGACACCGGTGACAGTGGCAGGGGTGGCAGTGACAGGGTGAGGACGATGGCGGGGTGGCACCGGTGACAGTGGCAGGGGTGGCGGTAACAGATGACAGTGACAGTGACGGGGTGACAGTGACGGGCGACGGTGACGGAGCAGTGACAGTGGCAGAGGTGGCAGTGGCGGTTTGGTGACACAGCCTAGGGTGACACAGTGACAGGAACAGGGTGACAGTGACAGGGTGAGGGTGATAGGTGGTGACACCGGTGACAGAGCCTGGGGTGACACCGGTGACAGTGGCAAGGTGACACTGTCAGTTTGGTGACACAGCCTGGGGTGACACCGGTGACAGGGACACCCGGAACAGTGACAGTGACACCCGTGACAGGGGGATGGCACCGGAGTCCCTGGGGTCACCCTGGGGTCACTTTGAGGTCCCCTAAACGAGGTGGGGGTGGGGGTGGGGCTGTTCTGGGACCCCAAAAAGTGGGGGGGCGGGGTCCCCAAAATGGGGGCGGGGCCAGGCCGGGGGTGGGGCCCTGGGTGGGGCCGGGTTTGGGATTTTGGGGGGCGGGGCCTCCCTTGGGCTTTGGGGGAGCGGGGCCGGGATTGGGATTTGGGATTTGGGATTTGCGGGGAGGGTGGGGACGGGGTGGGGACGAGTTTGGGATTTTGGGGGGGGGCGTGGGGACAGATTTGGGATTTTGGAGGGGGGCGTGGGGACAGATTTGGGATTTTGGAGGGGGTGGGGCCAGGGTGGGGACAGATTTGGGATTTTGGGAGGGGTTGGGGCCGCGTTTGGGGTTTGGCATTTGGGGAACGGCGGGGCCGCCCTTGGCCGGGTTTGGGATTTGGGATTTGGGATTTGGGATTTGGGATTGGGGGGCGGGTCCGGCTGTGCCCCATCCCGAGGAGGAGGAGGAGGAGGAGGAGGAGGAGGAGGAGGAGGAGGAGGTGGCAGCGCGATGCTGGTGGCGCTGGTGGCGCTGGTGGCCGTGGCGGCGCCGGCCGGGGGGGACCCGGGGGTCCCGCCGACCCCCGCCCCGTGCCCGCTGGGGTTCGGGCCGGTGCCCGCGGGCGGCTGCGGGGACAGGGACGAATGTCGCACGGCCGCCGTGTGCCACCACATGTGCCTCAACCACCACGGCGGCTTCGCCTGTCACTGTCACCGCGGCTTCGTCCTGCAGCCCGACGGGGTCACCTGCCGCCGCCGCCGCCGGGGACACCGGGGACAGCCCGGGACCCCTCCCCAGGGCACCGGGGCACACCGGGGACACCCCGGGACCCCTCCCCAGGGCACCGGGGCACACCGGGGACAGCCCGGGACCCCTCACCCGGAGCTGCCCGAGGGGTCCCGGCGCGCTTGGAGCGGCCGCGGATGGAGAGCCCGGGACCGGCGGCGGGACGGGACGGGAGGAGGTGAAGGCTCGGCCCGGGATTCGGTACCGGAGCGGAACGGCGGCTCGCAGGAGGATTTGGAGCGGGATCGGGACCGGGATCCGCGTTCGGGCTCGGTCTGGGATCCACAGCGGGGTTCGGCACCGGGGAGGCACCGGGAGACGCGGCCGGGGCGGCACCGGAGCTCGCACGGGGATTGGGACCGGGATTTGGACCGGGATCCTCGCCAGGACCTGAACCGGGATCGGGACAGGGATCTGGACCGGGATCCGGACCGGGATTTAGACCGGGATTTAGACCGGGATCCCCACCGGGATCTGGACCGGGACTCGGACCGGGATTCCCAGGAGGATTTGCCACCGGGAAGGCACCGAGGCTTGCACCGGGACTGGAACCGGGATCTGGACCGGGATCCTCACCAGGATTTGGACCGGGATTCCCACCGGAACCTGCACCGGGATTCGGACCGGGATTCCCGCCAGGATCTGCACCGGGATCCTGATCGGAATCCGGACCGGGATCTGGACTGGGATCAACACCGGAATTGGAACCGGGACCTGGACCGGGATCCAGACCGGGATTCCCACCAGGATTTCCGTGAGGATTCCCGGCCCGGCGGGCGGCGGGATCGGCACCGGGATTTGCCCGAGGATTCCCGGGACGATTCGGCTCCGGAAGGGCAGCGGGGTTTGCACCGGGATTGGCACCGGGACCGGGATTGGCACCGGGACCGGGATCCAGGCTCGGCGCGGCCCCGGGAGCCGCACGGGGATTCCCGGGAGGGTTCGCACCGGGACTCGCACGGGGAGCGGGGGCTGGGACGGCCCCGGTACCGGGGGTGGCACCGGGACCCCCTCGAGGATTCGCCCCCTTCCCCCGAGCCCCCCTATGGGGACGAGGACCCCGATCCTTACGGGGACCCCTATGGGGACCCCGACACCTACGGGGACCCCGAAACGGAGCCCTGGGACCCCGACATTTATGGGGACCCCTATGGGGACCCTTACGAGGATGAGGAGCCCGAGGAGGAGCCCTGGGACCCCCCCGCGGACCCCTACAGGGACCCCGAGCCCGGGAGCCTCCGGAGGGGCCGGGACCCCCAAACCCGGCCCTGGGACCCCTATGGGGACCCCCAGAGTGAGCCCGGGGACCCCCAAACCAGGACCTGGGACCCCTATGGGGATGGGGACCCCCAGAGTGAGCCCAGGGACCCCCGAACTCGGACCTGGGACCCCTATGGAGACCCCTATGGGGATGGGGACCCCCAAACCGGGACCTGGGACCCCCAAACCAGGACCTGGGATCCCTATGGGGACCCCCAGAGTGAGCCCAGGGACCCCCAGACCCAGCCCTGGGACCCCTATGGGGACCCCCAGAGTGAGCCCGGGGACCCCCAAACCCGGCCCTGGGACCCCTATGGGGATGGGGACCCCCAGAATGAGCTCGGGGACCCCGAAACCCAGACCTGGGATCCCTACGGGGATGGGGACCCCCAAGCCCGGACCTGGGACCCCTATGGGGACCCCTACAGTGATGAGGACCCCCAGGATGACCCCACAGGGGACCCCCATGGGACCCCCGAGCCCGAGGCTGAGCCCTGGGACCCCCAAAGGGACCCCCAAAGGGACCCCCATGGACTCAGCCCCTCCCCCAGGCCCCACAGGAGCCCCCAAATCTCCTCCTTCCCCCCCCAGGACCCCCCAGGTTCCCCCCCAGTTGCTCCCCCAGAATCCCAGTTGCCCCCAGTTGCCCCCCCCAACCCCAGAGCCCCCCAGTTTGTCCCAGTTACCCTCCCAGTTACCCCTCCCGGAACACAGAACCTCCCAGTTACCCCCCCAGTTGTCCCAGATACCCCTCCCAGAACCCAGTTTGCCCCAGTTACCCCCCCAGTTGTCCCAGTTACCCCCCCAGTTGCCCTCCCCAGGGTCAAGGACCCCCCAGCAGCCGCTCCAGTTGCCCCCCCTAAATCCCAGTTGCTCCCAGTTACCCTCCCAGTTTCCCCCCCAGCTGCTCCCCCCAAATCCAAGGACTTCCCAGTTACCCCAGTTACCCCCCCAGTTACCCCCCCAATCCCCAAAACCCTCCCAGTTACCCCAGTTACCCCCCCAGTTACCCCCCCAACCCCCAAAACCCTCCCAGTTACCCCACCACAGACCAAGGGTCTCCCAGTTACCCCAGTAACCCTCCCAGTTACCCCCCCATTTAACCCAGTTACCCCCCCAGTTCCCCATCCAAAGGCCAAGGACTCCCCAGTTCCCCCAGTTACCCCCCCAGTTGCCCCCCAAACCCTCCCAGTTACCCCTCCAGTAACCCCCCCAGAGGCCAAGGACTCCCCAGTTATCCCAGTTACCCCCCCAGTTGCTCCAGTTACCCCCCCAGTTGCTCCAGTTACCCGCCCAGTTGCCCCAGCTGCCCTTCCAGTTGCTCCCCCAGTTGCCCCAGTTGCTCCCCCAGTGGCCCCAGTTGCCCCAGTTGCCCCCCCAGTAGCCCCAGTGGCCCCCCCAGTTGCCCCAATGACCCTTCCAGTTGCTCCCCCAGTTGCCCCAGTTGCTCCCCCAGTGGCCCCAGTGGCCCCAGTTGCCCCCCGAGCCCCTCCCAGTTTGGGGCTGGCGTTCGCGCTGCCCGTGGCGCTGGCGGGGGCGCTGCTCATACTGGGAGCACTGGGAGCACTGGGACGGCCCCCCCGGCCCCCCCTGCCCAGCCCCCACTGAGGATGGGGGTGATGGGGGGGGGGGACCCCAAACTGGGAGGGACGCCCCAAACTGGGGCTCCAAACTGGGAAAGGAGCCCCGAACTGGGAGCGGTTACCCCAAACTGGGATGAGGATCCCTCCCAAACTGGGGGAGGCGGCTCAAACTGGGAGGACCCCCCCCCCCCTTCAAAAACCAGTTCAGGGCTCCCCCCACTGCACTCTGCCCGTCCCAAACTGGGAGTCCAAACTGGGAAAGGACCCCAAACTGGGATTGTTAACCCCAAACTGGGATTGCTAAACCCAAACTGGGAGGGGACGCCAAACTGGGATTGTTAACCCCAAACTGGGATTGTTAACCCCAAACTGGGATTGTTAACCCTAAACTGGGATTTTTAACCCCAAATTGAGACAGGGACTATTCCCAAACTGGGAGAGAACCCAAACTGGGATCACTAACCCCAAACTGGGATCGTTAACCCCAAACTGGGAGAGAACCCAAACTGGGACTGTTAACTCCAAACTGGGATCGTTAACCCCAAACTGGGATCACTAACCCCAAACTGGGATCGTTAACCCCAAACTGGGATCGTTAACCCCAAACTGGGATCTTTAACCCCAAACTGGGGGATCATTAACCCCAAACTGGGCGAGGACCCAAACTGGGATCACTAACCCCAAACTGGGACTGTTAACCCCAAACTGGGAGAGAACCCAAACTGGGACTGTTAACTCCAAACTGGGATCGTTAACCCCAAACTGGGATCTTTAACCCCAAACTGGGGGATCATTAACCCCAAACTGGGAGAGGACCCAAACTGGGATCGTTAACCCCAAACTGGGATCACTAACCCCAAACTGGGATCGTTAACCCCAAACTGGGACCGCCCCCCTCCCCCATTCCCGCCCTGCCCCCCGGGTGGGGGAGGGGCGGGGGGGGTTGGGCAATAAAGGGTCGGTGCTGCCCCTCCCCCACCCCGCTCCCGAGTCCTTTTTTTTTGGGGGGTGGGGGGTGGGGGAGGGGCAGTGGGGGAGGGGCGGGCAGGGCCGGCTCCCCTCCCCCCCCCGCTCCCGCTCCAGCTGTTGAGCGGATCCAGCTGTGGGTGGGGGAGGGGAGGGGAGGGCGCGGCCCCTGAGTCAGCGCCGAGCGCGGGGTCCCCTGGGGGGGGGAGGGGCGGGGAACGCCCAGGACAGGGGGGACCCCCGGGGGGGGAGGGGCGTGACGTCATTGGTGAGCGGGGGTGGGGGGGGGGCAGGGAGGGGGGAACGCCTGGGAGCGTCCCAGTTCGGACCAGTAACACCCGGACGGGACCAGTCCCCCCAGTGCACCCATGCCAGTGCCACCAGCGTCCCCATCCCAGTTCGGACCAGTAACACCCGGACAGGACCAGTCCCCCCAGTGTACCCATGCCAGTGCCACCAGCGTCCCCGTCCCAGTTCGGACCAGTACAAACTGGGCAGGACGGGTCCCCAGCAGTGTCCCCATCCCAGTTCGGACCAGGAACACCCGGACAGGACCAGTCCCAGCAGTGTCTCCATCCCAGTTCGGACCAGTACAAACTGGGCAGGACCGGTCCCCAGCAGTGTCTCCATCCCAGTTCGGACCAGTAAAACCCGGACAGGACCAGTCCCCATCTCTGTCCCCCATCCCAGTCCCCACCAGTGTCCCCATCCCAGCGCCACCAGTCCGGCCCAGGCGGCGCGGAGGGGGCGGAGCGAATGCAAATCCCAGCGCGCAGTCCACCAATCACGTTGCGCTCCAAGGCTGAAGGGGCGGGGCGTCAGAGCGAGCGGGTTCCTTATAATGGGGCGTGGTTATGCAGAGTTCTTGAGCCGCGCGCGAAAGGCATGCTGGGAGCATTTTTGGGGCAAAATTTCGGAATTTTCGGGGTCCGTGCGTACAAAACGCGGGAGCAAAGCGCGGGATGGGATGCAGAGAACGTTCCAGAAGGGTTCGGGAGCGGTTGCGGCGCGGCGCGGGGGTGGCCGTGAGGTGCGGGCGGGCCGGGCGGGGCCGGTGGCGGCGCTGTGCTGCGTCCTGGTATCGCTTCTCGGCCTTTTGGCTAAGATCAAGTGTAGTATCTGTTCTTATCAGTTTAATATCTGATACGTCCTCGATGAGAGGACTTTATATTAAACGGATTTTTGGGCTCGGGAGTTGGACCCGGAGCTTGCTCCCTCCGCTCCACGCATCGTCCCGGTATTGCAGTGCCTCCGGGAACGGTGCACCCCCACCGGGGACCTTACGCTGGTGAAAAATAGATTTAAACTTACTCCGAACTGAGTGAATAGCGCGGCTGTATCACGACGGCAGCCACAGCGCAGCTACTCGCCGATTTCTGGCAGCTCATTCATTCTGCACTGCCCTCATCCTGCCGGTATTGCAGCGCCCCCGGCAACGATGCAACCCCAACGGGGACTTAGGATCGGCGAAAAAGATCGAAAACTCAAGTGCGAGTTTAAGGGGAATTCGATCGCCGTTTCAGCCACGCTTTAGTCGCTCGCTGGCATTCCAGGTAAGGTGAATGCGACACAATGAATGAGCTGCAGGGGGACAGGGGCTGGCAAACCGCGGCTAATACCGCGATGTAATAATCACGATTTTAACTGATTCTTGACCGATTTTTGACCGATATGGGTCCATGTTGGGGATGAACCGTTCCCAGAGGTGCAGCAATACCGGCACGGTGAGTACAGCACAGAATGAGTGAGCTACAGAGCAACAGCAATCGGCAGAACCGTAGTTGATATCGCGATGTAACCTCAATTTCACCCCATTTTAGGTGGTTTTCGGTCTATTTTTCACCACTCATAATTCCCCGTTGGGGGATGCATCGTTTCCAGCGACACCGCGATACCGAGAGAGTGAGCACAGGACAAAATTAGTGAGTTGTAAAAGATTAATGATTGGCTGACCCATGGCTGATATCGCGATATAACCACGACTGCAGTCAGTTGCAGGTGATTTCTAATCTACTTTTGACCATTTATAGTTCCCCACTGAGGGTGCACCGTTCCCGGAGGCACTGCAATACCGGAATGGTGAGTAGAGCACAGACTGGGTGAGTTATAAAAGGTTATCAGCGAGCGGCTGTATCATGGCTGATATCGCGACGTACTCACGATTTCAACGCATTCTAGCGAGTTTAGATCTATTTTTCACCAGTGTAAGGTCCCCGTTGGGGGTGCACCGTTCCCGGAGGCACTGCAATACCGGGACGATGCGCGGAGCGGAGGGAGCAAGCTCCGGGTCCAACTCCCGAGCCCAAAAATCCGTTTAATATAAAGTCCTCTCATCGAGGACGTATCAGATATTAAACTGATAAGAACAGATACTACACTTGATCTTAGCCAAAAGGCCGAGAAGCGATACCGGCGCCTGCCACAGCGCCGCCACCGGCCCCGCCCGGCCCGCCCGCACCTCACGGCCACCCCCGCGCCGCGCCGCGACCGCTGCCGAACCCTTCTGGAACGTTCTCTGCATCCCATCCCGCACTTTGTTCCAGCATCCCGCAAGATCCGACTCCAAAAATCCCGAAATTCTCCCAAAAAAATGCTCCCAGCATGCCTTGCGCTAGATGTGCGTGTCTGTTTTGCATAACCCCGCCCCCCAGCCTGGCAGCGCGGGAAATTTAAAGGCGCGCAGCGGAGAATGGGGAAAATTGGGGATTTTGGGGAGTTTTGGGTGAGCAGTGAGGATGAGGGGGGGTGGGCTCTGGTGAGGGGTTACCTGGGCTCACCTGCCCGGGGGGCACCTGGGGGGCACCTGGGCACGGGGCGGTGCCAAAGAAGGCAGTGAGGGAGCGAGGTTTGTTCCACAATAGACAGTTTCACCTTCCCAGTACCCCCAGTTCCACCCCAGTAACCCCAGTTCCATCCCAGCACATCCTTGTAACCCCAGGAAAAAGCAGGGCAGTGAGAGAAAAAGCAGTTTAAACACAGGCAAAACCTTTTATTTCCATATTAATCCGTTCAAACGGAAGGCGAACCCCTTCCCCGGCGCTCCGCCGAGTTCCAATCACGCCTTTTTTAATTATTTTCCCTGCCTCGCTTAAAATTTTTAAAATATTTTCCTTCATTTTCACTTGAAAGATCACAAAGCCGCGGGGCTCCACCGAGGCACCGACCCTCGGAGCGGGGCTGCCCGGGACCATCCCGGGGCTCCCGGAGGTTGCCGGGTCTTCCCCGGTGCCGCCATCGCTCCCTGAGGGCGGCGCCGCCATGACGGGAGAGGGGCGTGGTCAACGCTCGCAAGCCACGCCCATCATGGGCGGAGCTTCCCCGCTCCCTGAGGGCGCAGTAGCCATGAGGGGAAAGGGCGTGGCCACCATCACAAGCCACGCCCATCATGGGCGGAGCTTCCCCGCTCCCTGAGGGCGCAGTAGCCATGCGGGAAAGGGGCGTGGCCACCACCACAAGCCACGCCCTTCGTGGGCGGAGCCTTCACCGCTCCCGGAAGCGGCGCGGGCGGTGCCCCGGAAGCGGCGGCGCTGACCCGGAAGCGGCGCGGGGCGGGCAGGGCGGCGATGGCGGCGGAGGAGCCTCAGCAGCCGCAGTCGGAGCCGCTGGGCGGCAGCGATGCCGACGGTACCGACGGAGCCCCCTCCTCACCCATCCCCACACCGCGGGATCCCCCCCGCTTCTCCCTCGCGCCGCGGCCTCGTTACTCCCGGGAGGGCCTCCATCACCCCGGTTTCACCGAACGCACCAAACCCGCCTCGATCTCCCCCGGTTTCCCCACTAAGGACTCTCCCGGGGGTACCCCAGACCCTCCCGGTGGGGCTGAGCCGCGCTCGGTACCCCCCGTTAACCCCTCCGGTAACCCCCGGTGTCCCCCCGGTAACTCCCGGTGTCCCCCCAGGTGTGAACTGCCTGGCCTACGACGAGGCCATCATGGCGCAGCAGGACCGGATCCAGCAGGAGGTGCGGATCCCCCTCCCCAAATCCCTCCGGGACCCCCCCAAACCGGCCCCGGGGGGGGGGGGGGTCCCGGTGGTCCCGGGGGGGGTCCCGGGGGTGTCCCCGGTTTATGACCCCCCGGTTGGGCGCAGATCGCGGTGCAGAACCCGCTGGTGTCCGAGCGCCTGGAGCTGGCCGAGCTCTACAAGGAGTACGCGGAGGATGACCACGTGTACCAGGAGAAAATCAAGGTGCGGACTGGGAGGGAAACTGGGATGGACTGGGAGGGAGCTGGGACACCGGGACGGGGCTGGGGATGGCACTGGGATGGACTGGGAGGGACTGGGAGGGACTGGGACGGGGTTGGGGATGGCACTGGGAGAGACTGGGATGGACTGGAGGGGACTGGGAGAGACTGGGATGGACTGGGAGGGGATTGGGGAGACTGGGATGGGACTGGGAGGGACTGGGATGGACTGGGGGCCGCTGGGACAGCGGGACAGGGCTGAGGGTGGTACTGGGACAGACTGGGAGAGGAACTGGGGGGGACTGGGAGAGAGTGGGAGGGGATTGGGATGGACTGGGAGAGAACAGGTTTGGACTGGGGGGGAACTGGGATGGGACTGGGACGCTGGGAAAGGGATGGGGATGGTGCTGGGATGGACTGGAGGGGACTGGGGGAGAACTGGTTTGGACTGGGATGGGACTGGGAGGGACTGGGGGGCACTGGGATGGGCTGGGGACAGCTCCAGTTTGGGACTGGGACGGGGCTGGCTGCAGCCCGGGTGTACTGGGAGGGACTGGGAGGAGCTGGGACACCGGGCCAGGGTTGGCTGTCCCAGGGCTGTCCCCTGTCCTCCGTGGTGTCCCCACGTTGTCCCCACGGTGTGGCCGCCCTGGGCTGTCCCCGCAGTGTCCCCCTGTGTGCCCCAATGTGCCCCCGGTGCCTCCCCGTGTCCCCTGATGTCCCCGTGGCTCCTGTCCCTGAGCTGTCCCCAGTGTCCCCTGATGTCCCCACGGTGTCCCCTGTCCCCCTCTAGTGTCCCGACAGTGTCCCCCATGTCCCTCCTGATGTCCCCACCGTCTCTGTCCTGGGGCTGTCCTGGCTGTCCCTGGGGATGTCCCCAGGGCTGTCCTCGGTGTCCCCACAGTGTCCCCTGTCCTTGGGGATGTCCCTGGTGTCCCCACGGTGTCCCTGTCCTGGCTGTCCCCAGGGCTGTCCCCGAGTCCCCTGATGTCCCCACGGTGTCCCCTGTCCTCCATGGTGTCTTCCTGGTGTCCCCACGGTGTCCCTGCAGTCCCTGGGCTGTCCCTGGGCTGTCCCCAGCGTCCCCACACTGTCCCTGGGCTGTCCCCAATGTCCCCACGGTGTCCCCACGGTGTCCCCGGGGCTGTCCCCATTGTCCCCATGCTCATTGTCCCTGGGCTGTCCCTGATCTGTCCCTCATGTCCCATCTGTACCGCCCTGTCCCTGTCCCCAGGGATGTCCCCGTGTCCCCATGGTCCCTGTCCTGGCTGTCCTGTGTCTGTCCTGGGGCTGTCCCCATTGTCCCCATGCTCATTGTCCTGGGGCTGTCCCCAGTGTCCCCACGGTGTCCCCCTGTCCCTGTGTCCCCCCAGTGTCCCCGCTGTCCCTGTCCTGGCTGTCCCTGGGCTGTCCCCAGTGTCCCCATGGTCACTGTCCTGGCTGTCCCTGGGGTGTCCCTGTGGTGTCCCTGTCCCCAGAGATGTCCCCACATCTCTCTGGTGTCCCCACTGTCCCTGTCCTGGCTGTCCCTGGGCTGTCCCCAGTGTCCCGTCTGTGTCCCCGTGTCCCTGTGTCCCCCTGGTGTCCCGGCTGTCCCTGGGGCTGTCCCCAGTGTCCCCACGGTGTCCCTGTCCCCACGGTCACTGTCCTGGCTGTCCCTGTGGTGTCCCTGTCCCCAGAGATGTCCCCACGTCTCTCCGGTGTCCCCGCTGTCCCTGTCCTGGCTGTCCCTGGGCTGTCCCCAATGTCCCGTCTGTGTCCCCGTGTCCCTGGGGCTGTCCCTGGGGCTGTCCCCAGTGTCCCCACGGTGTCCCTGTCCCCACAGTCCCTGTCCTGGCTGTCCCTGTGGTGTCCCTGTCCCCAGAGATGTCCCCATGTCTCTCTGGTGTCCCCACTGTCCCTGTTCTGGCTGTCCCTGGGGCTGTCCCTGGGCTGTCCCCAATGTCCCATCTGTGTCCCCGTGTCCCTGTGTCCCCCTGGTGTCCCGGCTGTCTCTGGGCTGTCCCCAGTGTCCCCACGGTGTCCCTGTCCCCACGGTCACTGTCCTGGCTGTCCCTGGTGTGTCCCTGTGGTGTCCCTGTCCCCAGAGATGTCCCCATGTCTCTCTGGTGTCCCTGCAGTCCCTGTCCTGGCTGTCCCTGCTCTGTCCCCAGTGTCCCCACGCTCCCTGTCCTGGCTGTCCCTGGGCTGTCCCCAATGTCCCGTCTGTGTCCCCCTGTCCCTGTGTCCCCCTGGTGTCCCTGCAGCCCCTGTCCTGGCTGTCCCTGCTCTGTTCCCAATGTCCTCACGGCGTGGCTGTCCCCACGCTCCCTGTTCTGGCTGTCCCCGGGCTGTCCCCGGGCTGTCCCCGATGTCCCCGCGCTGTCCCCGTGTCCCCAGGACCTGCTGCAGAAGTACTCCTACATCCGCAAGACGCGGCCGGACGGGAATTGTTTCTACCGCGCCTTCGGCTTCGCGCACCTGGAGGCGCTGCTGGAGGACGGCCAGGAGCTGCAGCGGTGAGGGCACCCCAAAACCAGCCCCAAACAGCCTGGAACTGCCAAAAAACGGCACAAAACGGCTCCAAATAACCCAAAACTGCCAAAAAAATGGCACAAAACGGCCCAAAATAACCAAAAATGGCACAAAACGGCCCCAAATAACCTGAAACTGCCAAAAAAAAAACCGGCACAAAACGGCCCAAAATAACCCAGAACTGCCAAAAAAAGGGCACCAAACGGCCCAAAATAACCTGAAACTGCCAAAAAACTGCACAAAACGGCCCAAAATAACCTGAGACTGCCAAAAAACGGGGCAAAATGGCCCAAAATAACCAAAAATGGCACAAAACGGCCCAAAATACCCTGAAACTGCCAAAAAAAAGGGCACCAAACGGCCCAAAATAACCTGAAACTGCCAAAAAAAGGGCCCAAAATAACCTGAGACTGCCAAAAAACGGCACAAAACGGCCCCAAATAACCTGAAACAGCCCAAAACAGCCCTAAAACACCCTGAAACAGCCCAAAAATAACCTGAAACAGCCCAAAACCAGCACAGGAATAACCTGAAACAGCCAAAATCTGGCACAAAAATAACCTGGAGCACCCCAAAAATAACCTGAAACTGCCCCAAAATAACCTGAAACAGACCAAAAACTGCACAGGAATAACCTGGAAACACCCCCAAAACACCCTGAAACAGTCCAGGGATCCGAAACAACCCTGAAACAGCCCCAAACCACCCTGAAACACCCCAAAAATACCCTGAACCAGCCCAAAAATAACCTGAGGAACCCCAAAATACACCTAGGGATCCCAAAACAGCCCAGGGACCACAAAAATACCCCCAAAAATACCCCTGGACACCACAAAACACCCAGAGACCCCCTCGAAACACTCAGAGACCCCCGCCCAGACCCCCGTAAATCACCCCCTGTGCCCCCCCAGCCCCCTTGGGTGCCCTCAGACCCCTCTGGGTGCCCCCCTGAGCCCTTTGGGTGCCCCCAGACCCATTTTGAGTGCCCCCCAAGCCCCCCTTGGTGCCCCCTTTTGGTGCCCCCCGGGTTCCCCCAGACCCCTCTGGGTACCCCCCAAACCCCCCCCCCCCCCCCGAGCCCTTTGGGTGCCCCCAGACCCATTTTGAGCGCCCCCAGCCCCATTTTGAGCGCCCCCCGTGCCCCCCTTGGTGCCCCCCAGGTTCAAGGAGGTGTCGGCGCGCAGCAAGGAGGAGCTGGTGGCTCAGGGCTTCACCGAGTTCACCATCGAGGACTTCCACAACACGGTGGGGCTGGGGGCTCCGGGGGGCTCTGGGGGGCTTCAGGAGGGTCCTGGGGGGCTCTGGGGGGGCTCTGAAGGGGTCCTGGGGGTTCTGAGGGGGCTTCAGGAGGGGCTCTGGGGGTGACACAGCTGCGTGTGACAGGCGTGACGCTGTGTGTGTGTGACCCAGGTGTGTGATAGGTGTGACACAGGTGACACACGGGTGTGACAGATGTTACACAGGTGTGACACAGGTGTGACACAGGTGTGACAGGTGTACATTTCCCAGCTGATGGAGCTGATCGAGCGCATGGAGCGCCGGGTGTGTGTGACACAGGTGTGACAGGTGACACACAGGTGTGACACAGGTGTGACACAGGTGACACAGGTGACACACAGGTGTCTCTCTCCCAGCTGATGGAGCTGATCAAGCGCGTGGAGCGCCGGGTGTGTGTGACAGATGTTATGTAAATGTGACACAGGTGTGACACAGGTGACACAGGTGTGAGCCAGGTGTGACACAGGTGTGACAGGTGACACAGGTGACAAAGGTGTGACACAGATGTGACACAGGTGTGACAGGTGACACAGGTGTGACAGGTGTCCATTTCCCAGCTGATGGAGCTGATCGAGCGCGTGGAGCGCCGGGTGCCGCTGCCCGAGCTGCTGGCGGCGTTCAACGAGCCGGCCACGTCGGATTACCTGGTGGTTTACCTGCGCCTGCTGACCTCGGGCTGCCTGCAGCGCCACCGGCGCTTCTTCGAGCAGTTCCTGGAGGGCGGCCGCAGCATCAAGGAGTTCTGCCAGCAGGTACGGCACCTGGGCACCTGGGCACTGTACCTGGGCACTGTCTGAGGGCACCTGGGCACTGTACCTGGGGCACCTGGGCACTGTGTGTGGGGCAACTGGCAGCTCTGCCAGCAGGTACGGCCACCTGGGCACTGTACCTGGGCACTGTCTGAGGGCACCTGGGCACTGTACCTGGGCATTGTCTGTGGGGTACCTGGCAGCTCTGCCAGCAGGTACGGCACCTGGGCACCTGGGCACTGCGTGAGGGCACCTGGGCACTGTACCTGGGGCACCTGGCAGTTCTGCCAGCAGGTACGAACACCTGGGCACCTGGGCACTGTACCCGGGCACTTCTGTCACTGTGTCTGGAGCACCTGGGGCACCTGGGCACGAGCCCGTGTGCAAGGAGAGCGACCACATCCACATCATCGCTGTCACTGACCAATGTCTGTCTGTCTGTCTGTCTGTCCGTGCCTTTCAGGAGGTGGAGCCCATGTCGCTCACACCTCACTGACCACACTGACCAGTGTCCGTCTGTCTGTCCGTGCCTTTCACGAAGTGGAGCCCATGTGCAGGGAGAGCGACCACATCCACATCACCACTGTCACTGACCAATGTCTGTCTGTCTGTCCGTCTGTCTCTTCCCCCAGTAGCTGGAGCCCATGTGCAAGGAGAGCGACCCCAATGACCATTGTCACTGACCAATGTCCGTCTGTCCGTCCCTTTCAGGAGGTGGAGCCCCACGTGCAAGGAGAGTGACCACATCCACACCATCGCTGTCACTGACCAATGTCTGTCAGTCCGTCTGTGCCTTTCAGGAGGTGGAGCCCATGTCGCTCACACCTCACTGACCACTATCACTGACCAGTGTCCGTCTGTCTGTCCGTGCCTTTCAGGAGGTGGAGCCCATGTGCAAGGAGAGCGACCACATCCACATCATCGCTGTCACTGACCACTGTCTGTCTGTCTGTCTGTCTGTCTGTCCCTCACACCCCAGTGTCCCCCATGTCCCTCACACCTCACTGACCACACTGACCAGTGTCCGTCTGTCTGTCCGTGCCTTTCAGGAGGTGGAGCCCATGTGCAGGGAGAGCGACCACATCCACATCACCGCTGTCACTGACCAATGTCTGTCTGTCTGTCTGTCCCTTTGTCTGTCCCCCAGGAGTTAGAGCCCATGTGCAAGGAGAGCGACCCCAATGACCATTGTCACTGACCAATGTCCGTCTGTCCGTCCCTTTCAGGAGGTGGAGCCCACGTGCAAGGAGAGCGACCACATCCACATCATCGCTGTCACTGACCGATGTCTCTCTGTCTGTCTGTCTGTCTGTCTGTCCCTAGGAGGTGGAGCCCATGTGCAAGGAGAGCGACCACATCCACACCATCGCTGTCACTGACCAGTGTCTGTCTGTCCGTCTGTCTGTCTGTCTGTCTGTCCCTTTCAGGAGGTGGAGCCCATGTGCAAGGAGAGCGACCGCATCCACATCATGGCTGTCACTGACCCCTGTCTGTCTGTCTGTCTGTCCGTCTGTCTGTCTGCAGGAGGTGGAGCCCATGTGCAAGGAGAGCGACCACATCCACATCACCGCTGTCACTGACCAATGTCCCTCTGTCTGTCCCTCACACCCCAGTGTCCCCCATGTCCCTCACACCTCACTGACCATTATCACTGACCCCTGTCCGTCTGTCTGTCTGTGCCTTTCAGGAGGTGGAGCCCATGTGCAAGGAGAGCGACCCCAATGACCAGTGTCACTGACCAATGTCTGTCTGTCTGTCTGTCCCTTTCAGGAGGTGGAGCCCATGTCCCTCACACCTCACTGACCACACTGACCAATGTCTGTCTGTCTGTCTGTCTGTCTGTCTGCAGGAGGTGGAGCCCATGTGCAAGGAGAGCGACCACATCCACATCATCGCTGTCACTGACCAATGTCTCTCTGTCTGTCTGTCTGTCTGTCCGTCTGTCCCTTTCAGGAGGTGGAGCCCATGTGCAAGGAGAGCGACCACATCCACATCATCGCGCTGGCGCGGGCGCTGCACGTCTCCATCCTGGTGGAGTACATGGACCGGGGCGAGGGCGGCGCCACCAACCCGCACGTGTTCCCGAGGGCTCCCAGCCCCGCGTCTGCCTCCTCTACCGCCCCGGCCACTACGACATCCTCTACAAGTGACCCCCGGCCCGAGACCCCCGCCCCGGGCACCCCCGGGACCCCCCGAGCCCCCGCCCGGCCCCGCCCCACCCACCCCAAATAAAGATGTGGCTGCGCCCCCACCCCAAACCACCGAGGGATGAGTGGGGCCGGTTATTTGGGGAGGGGGTGTTTGGGGAGGGAGTGTTTGGGGAGGGGTTGTTTGGGGAGGGGTTGTTTAGGGAGGGGCTGTTTGGGGAGGGGGTGTTTAGGGAGGGGTTATTTGGGGAGGGGGAGGTCGGGGTGGGGGGGGGGGGGGTTGGATGGTCCGGAGGGTGGGGAGGGGGAGTTTGGGGCAAATGAGGGGGTGGGGAAGGGGGATTTGGATGGGGAAGGGGCAGTTTGGGGAGGGGGTGGGAGGGGGTTGGACCCTGGGGGAGTGGGAAGGGGCAGTTTGGGGGCACAAAGGGGTAGTTTGGGGCAGGTGCTGGGGTGGGAAGGGGCAGTTTGAGGTGGGGAGGGGCAGTTTGGGGTGGGAAGGGGGTGGGGAGGGGCAGTTTGGGGCAAGTGAAGGGGGGAAGGGGCAATTTGGGGCAGGAAGGGGCACTGTGGGGGCAAGTGGGGCAGTTTGGGGTGGGAAAGGGGAGTTTGGGGCAACTGAGGGCATGGAAGGGGCAGTTTGGGTGAGGAGGGGCAATTTAGGGTGGGGAGGGGGCAGTTTGGGGTGGGGAGGGGCAGTTTGGGTGAGGAGGGGCAATTGAGGGTGGGGAGGGGGCAGTTTGAGGCGGGAAGGGGGAGTTGGGGCAGTTGAGGGGGTGGGAGGAGGTTGGGACCCCCCTTTTGGGGGCAATTGAGGGGGTCGGGACCCCCTTTTGGGGCAGTTTCGGGGGTCGAAGTGGGGGAAGGGAGTTGGGGACCCCTTTGGGTGACCCCCGGGGGTCTCTGAGGTTTGGGGGGGGAGTTTGGGGTCTGGGGGGGCAGATTTGGGGAGGGGGCGCCACAGGGGCGAGACCCTCCCCCTCCTCACCGTGAGGGGGACACAGAAGCCCCCCCGGGACCCCCAAATCCTCCCCACACCGGGGGCAGGGTCCTTCCTGAAACCCAAGGCACGGAATCGCCCCCTCCCCAAATTCCAGCCGTGCCCCGGAGTCACCGACCCCGAATTCCCCCCGGTACCGGGGACGGTCCCGGTCCCGGTTTGATCCATCCCACCCCCCAAAATTCCCCGGTCCCGGTTTGGTCCGTGCCCTCCCCAGTTCCCCCCGGTACCGGGGGCGGTCCCGGTCCTGATCCGGTCCATCCCACCCCCCAAATTCCCGGTACCGGGAGGTGGTCCCGGTTTGATCCATCCCACCCCCCAAATCCCCCCCGGTACCGGGTACTGGGGGGGGGGCGGTCCCGGTCCATCCCACCCCTCCAATTCCCTCCGGTACCGGAGGCAGTCCCGGTCCATTCACCCCCCCCCCCCCCCAAATCCCCCCGGTACCGAGGGGCGGTCCCGGTTCGGTTCGGTCCATGCCACCCCCCAAATCCCCGTTACCGGGGGGTGGTCCCGGTCAATCCCCCCCCAAATCCCCCGGTACCGGGGGGGGGCGGTCCCGGTTCTGTTCGGTCAATCCCCCGGTACCGGGGGGCGGTCCCGGTTCGGTTCGGTCCATCCCCCGGTACCGGGGGGGTGGTCCCGGTCAATCCCCCCCCCAAATCCCCCGGTACCGGGGGGGCGGTCCCGGTTCGGTTCGCTCAATTCCCCGGTACCGGGGGGCGGTCCCGGTCATTCCCCCCCCGCACCGGGGGCGGTCCCGGTCCCGGTCCTGCCCCCCCCCCCCCCCCCCTCCCCTCCGCCGCCGCCGCCTTCCCACGCCCGCAGCCGCCGCCGCCGCCGCCGGGCCCGCACGCGCCGGCCGGAGCCACCCGGTAAGGACCCCCCCGGGACCCCTCCCCGAACCGGGACCCCCTCCCCAAACCGGGACCCCCCTCCCCCGAACCCATCCCCGGTACCCGCGGATGCTCCGGCGCTGGGAATGGGGATGGGGGGGGGGGGGGAGGCTCCGTTGGGCCGGAGCGGGGCCCGATCCCACCCGAGACCCCCTCGGAGCGACCCCCCCGCAGCCGGAGACCCCCCCCCCACACACAGAGACCCCTCCCCAGACCGAGGGACCCCCCCCAAACCCGCCGGGTCCCCTCCCCCCCCCCCCCCCCCCCCCATTGCCAGGGATGCTCCGGCCATTCCGGGGGGAGGGGCCCGGGCGGCCAAAAGGGGAGGGGGAGGCCCGGGAGCGGCCCGAGACCCCCCCGGAGGATCCCCAAATCCCAGGGGGACCCCCGGGACCCCCCCCCAAACCATCCCGGTACCGGACCCCCCCCCCAAACCCTGCCGGTACCGGGACCCCCCCCCAAACCCTGCCGGTACCGGGGGGGGGAAGGGGAGGGACCGTCCGATGGGGGGGAGGGGAAGGAAGAGGGGTCGGGGGGTTTGACCCCCCCCCAAAACGCCCCCAGACCCCCCCCCAAACCCCCCCGGATCCCCCCAGAGCTCCAGGAAGGGGGTGGGGGGGGCAGGATCGGGGGGGCAGCGACCCCTCCCCGAATTTCCATGGGACCCCCCCAAAAACCCCCCTAAGGCTCACGGGGGGTTCACCTGGGGGTGTCACCTGTGTCCCCCCCCCGGAGGTGTCACCTGGGGGTGTCACTGTCACCTGTGTCCCCCCCCCCATAGATGTCACCTGGGGGTGTCACCTGGGGGTGTCACTGTCACCTGTGTCTTCAACCCTGGGGGTGTCACCTGTGTCCCCCCCATAGATGTCACCTGGGGGTGTCACTGTCACCTGTGTCCTCAGCCCTGGGGGTGTCACCTGTGTCCGCCCCCCCGGAGGTGTCACTGTCACCTGTTTCCCCCCCCCCGGAGGTGTCACCTGGGGGTGTCACCTGGGGGGTGTCACCTGTGTCCCCCCCCCATAGATGTCACCTGGGGGTGTCACCTGTGTCCCCCCCCCCAATAGATGTCACCTGGGGGTGTCACTGTCACCTGTGTCCTCAACCCTGGGGGTGTCACCTGTGTCCCCCCCATGGATGTCACCTGGGGTGTCACCTGTGTCCCTCCCCCCCCCACTCGGCGGTGTCACCTGGGGGTGTCACTGTCACCTGTGTCCTCAGCCCTGGGGGTGTCACCTGTGTCCGCCCCCCCGGAGGTGTCACTGTCACCTGTTTCCCCCCCCACCCTCGGCGGTGTCACCTGGGGGTGTCACCTGTGTCCCCCCCCCATAGATGTCACCTGGGGTGTCACTGTCACCTGTGTCCCCCCCATAGATGTCACCTGAGGGTGTCACCTGTGTCCCCCCCCAATAGATGTCACCTGGGGGTGTCACTGTCACCTGTGTCCCCCCCCACCCTCGGCGGTGTCACCTGGGGGGTGTCACCTGTGTCCCTCCCCCCCCCCTCGGCGGTGTCACCTGGGGGTGTCACTGTCACCTGTGTCCTCAGCCCTGGGGGTGTCACCTGTGTCCCCCCCCCGGAGGTGTCACTGTCACCTGTGTCCCCCCCCATAGATGTCACCTGGGGGTGTCACCTGTGTCCCCCCCCACCCTCGGCGGTGTCACCTGACCCCCCCCCCCCCGAGTCCAGGGCTGACGCAAGGGGGTCCCTGGGGAAGGGGGGTGGGGGGGGGGGGCACTAACGATGCGCCGCTAATGAGGGGGGGGGGTTCATTAACCACGCTGCTAATTAACCCCGGGGGGGGGGGTGAGGGAAGGGCTCGCACACCTGAGTCCTGCCGGGTGCCGCGTTAAAAGGGGAGGGGGTGTCACAGAAGGACCCCCCCCCCCAAACCCACCCACCCACGGCTCTGACGCCCCCTCCCCACCCGCAGCGCCCCCCCCCGGCGGGGCGGGGGGGCCATGGAGCACCGGGCCCGGTGAACGGGGAGGAGGAGGAGGAGGAGGAGGAGCCCGGGGGGAGCGACAGGAGCCAGGTACGGCCCCGCCCCCCGGACACACCTGGAGGGATGGGGGGACCCCCCCCCAAAATGGGCAGGGGGGGTTTGGGGTGTTCTTGGTTTGGGTGGGGGGTCGGGGGGGGGTTAGGAAATATTGGGGGGGGCTATAATGGGGGGGGGCTATAATGGGGGGGAGGGGGTCCCTGCGCTCTCTGTGGGGTCAGGCTGGGGGTCCTGGCCCCCCTCTAATTGGGGGGGGGTCCTGCTTTACATTTGGGGCTAAGCTGGGGGTCCCCGGTCCCCCTTTAGAAGGGGATGCTGAGGGGGGTCCTGCCTTATGTTGGGGGTCAGGCTGGGGGTCGTGGTCCCCCTTTAATGGGGAGGGTCCTGCCTTTCATTTGGGGTCAGGCTGGGGGTCCTGGTACCCCTTTAATGGGGGCAAGTCCTGATCTCCCATTAATGGGGAGGGTCCTGCCTTATATTTGGGGTCAGGATGGGGGTCCTGATCCCCGTTTAATGAGGGGGTCCTGCCTTATATTTGGGGTCAAGATGGGGGTTGTGATCTCCCTTTAATGGGGGGGGTCCTGCCTTTCATTTGGGGTCAGGATGGGGGTCCTGGTCCCAATTTAATGGGGATGCTGGGGGGGGGGGGTCCTGCCTTTCATTTGGGGTCAGGCTGGGGAGGGGACACACCCCCAGGGTGGTCTCACGACCACCCCCCCTCCCCACCGCTCTGACCCCTCCCCTTTCTCCCCCTCCTCCCACAGGCCACCCACCCACCCATGGCCCCCCCCTCCCCGTCCCCTCCCCGTCCCCCGGTCACCGCGGGGGGGGGGGACCCCAAAGGCCGCTGACCATCGCGACCACCCTGCTGACCACTGAGACCACTGCGGCCATCGTCCCCCGGCTGACCACTGTGACCACCCTGCTGCTGACCACTGTGACCACCGTGGCCATCGTCCCCCTGCTGACCACTGTGGCCACCCTGCTGACCACCCTGCTGACCACCCTGCTGACCATCGCGACCACCCTGCTGACCACTGTGACCACCGTGCTGACCACCGTGGCCATCGTCCCCCTGCTGACCACCGTGACCACCCTGCTGCTGACCACCACCATCACCGTGCTGACCACCGTGACCATCGTGGCCATCGTCCCTCTGCTGACCACCGTGACCACCGTGCTGACCACCACGACCATCATCCCCCTGCTGACCACTGTGACCACCCTGCTGACCACTGCGACCACCCTGCTGACCACCAGCATTTCCCGGCTGACCACCGGCATTTGCCGACTGACCACCAGAATCCCCCGACTGACCACCGGCATTTCCCGACTGACCACCGGCCTCCCCCGGCTGCCACACACGACCACCATCCCCCTGCTGACCCTCACCCTGCTGGCCACCGCCGCCCCCGTGTCCGCCTGCCCCGCCGTTTGCCGCTGCTCCGGCGGCCGCGTTTACTGCAACGACCGCGGGCTGACGGCCGTGCCCGAGGGGCTCCCTCCCGGCGCCACCACGCTGTTCCTGCAGAACAACCGCATCGGCGACGCGGGCATCCCGGCCCGCCTGGGCCGGCTGCCGGCGCTGCGGGTGCTTTACCTGTACGCCAACGCCCTGGAGCAGCTGCCGGCTCACCTGCCGCCGGCCCTGCGGGAGCTGCACCTGCAGGAGAACAACGTGCGCGGCCTCTGCCGCCGGGCGCTGGCCCCGGGCGCCGCTGCTCGAGCGGCTGCACCTGGACGACAACTCGGTGTCGGCCGCCGGCATCGAGGAGGACGCGTTCGCCGAGAACCGAAGGCTGCGCCTCCTCTTCCTCTCCCGGAACCACCTGAGCAGCGTCCCCGCGGGGCTGCCGCCGGCGCTGGAGGAGCTGCGGCTGGATGACAACCGCATCCACACCATCCCGCTGCGGGCCTTCGAGGGGCTGCCGGCGCTGCGGCGCCTGGTGCTGGACGGGAACCTGCTGGCGAACCAGCGCATGGCCGACGACACCTTCAGCCGCCTGGGGAACCTCAGCGAGCTCTCGCTGGGCCGCAACGCGCTGGCGGCGCCCCCGGCCAACCTGCCCCGGGCCCGGCTCCGCCGCCTCTCGCTGGCCGCCAACGCCATCAGCCACGTCCCGGCCGGGGCTCTGGCCAGGATGAGGGCGCTGGAGAGGTTGGATCTGTCGGACAACAACCTGACCACGCTGCCCAGGGGGCTCTTCGACGACCTGGGCAGCCTGAGCCACCTGGGGCTGCGCAACAACCCCTGGTTCTGCGGCTGCAACCTGGCCTGGCTGCGGGACTGGCTGCGGCGCCGCGCCCCGCCGCGCCTGGAGGTGCGGGGGCTGCTGTGCCAGGCGCCGGCCCGGCTGCGGGGGCTGCCGGTGGGAGAGCTCCGGGGGGAGATGGACGCTTGCGAGAGCCCGGGAGGAGCGGGGGGAGCGGGCGCGGGGACGTCGCCCGGCGTTTCCTCCGCCGGCGTTTCCTCCCCCGCCGCACCGGGAGGAGCGGCCGCCGCCTCGCCGGGGCTCTGGGTGCAGGCGGCTCCCGGCGGGGCCCTGCGGGTCCGGTGGCCGCCGGCGCCTCCCGGGGCGTCGCTGAGGCTCAGCTGGCTGCGGCCCGGCGGGGGAGCCGTGACCGAGACCTTGGTGCGGGGCGAGCGCGGCGAGTACGTGGTGCGGGCGCTGCAGCCCCGCGCCCCGTACCGGGTGTGCCTCGCCGCTCTGGAGCCGCCCGCCGCTCCCCCGCTCTGCGCGCAGGCCCGGGCCGGGGCCGGCGACCCCTCCCAAAGCGGCGCGGCCCCCCGAGCCACGAAGGGGACGCGACCCCCGCGCTGCTGCCCCCGGCCGCGGCTCTGGGGGCGGCGGCGGCGGCGGCGGCCGGGGGTGGTGCTGGGGGTGCTGGGGGGGTGCTGGAGGAAGAGGAGGAGGAGGAGGAGGAGGAGGATGGGGCTGGGGGCGCCGCCGTTGCCGCCCCCCAAAGGCGGCGGCGGGGGGGGGGGCGCGGTTGGCGCTGCGGCCGCTGCGGGCCCCGGACGAGGGCGGGATCCGCACCGTGTTCCCCCCCCCGCCGCCGCCGCCGCCGCCGCCGCCGCCGCTGCCCCCCCCCCGGCGTGCGCGGTTACCGGGGGGGGCCGGTACCGCATGGGGGGGGGCGGCGGAGGGGGGTCCTGATGGATGGGGGAGGGGGCGGACTCTGTTTTTGGGGACCCCCCCCCCCCCCAAATCTTGCCCGTTTTGGGGGATCCCCTCGCGGGCTTGGCTCTGAGGACGTTTTTTTTTTCGGGGGGGGGAACTTTTAGGGGCTTTTTTAAGGTCGGGTTTTATTCGGCACCGCGGATTTTTTTTGGGGGGGGGAAAACGGCAGGTTTGGTGCAGGAATGGGGTTTGGGGGGGGGACCCCCCTCCCGCCCGTGTCCCCCCCCCTTCCTCTCCCCCCTCCCCCCCCGCGAGGTGCCTTCACCCCTCCCCCCGCCCCTGCCGTTGGATTTGGGGTCAAAAGGACCAAAATCAGGACAAAGCGACCCAGGAGGGCCAAGGGGGACACAAAATCCCCCCCCTATGACCCCGCCCCTTCCCCCCAATAAACCCAGCGACTCCTTTTCCTGCCGGCGCCTCTTTCCCGTGGGACGGGGGGGTCTGGGGGGGAAATTTGGGGGTGGGGGAGGGGGGATATGACATTGGGGGAGGGGCGATGTGACATTGGGTGGGGAGGGGATGTGACATTGGGGGTGTCACTGGAGGGGTGGGGGTGTCACTGGGGGTCCCGGGGGTGGTGACATGGGGACCCCGAACAGTGGGGGGGGGGGTGGGAGGGGACACGAGGGGGAGGGGTCACACCAGGGCCCAGCCAAGGTCACGCGTGTGTCACTCGCCACCGCCATTCCCCCATAAGGATCCCCTGGATTCGCCTCCCTGACTCCCACTGGCCACGGGCTAGGGTCCCCAGTGCAAGCCCCGCCCCTTTAAGGCAAACCACGCCCCCTTAAACGGAAACCACGCCCCATTTATTACAAACCCCGCCCAAAGCCACGCCCCTCGTTCAATTTTTATCGAGACCTCCGCGCCGCCAGGGGGCGCTCCCGGCCTCCTCCCCGCCCTCTGTGGTCAGCGCCGCTCGCAGCCAATGGGAGAAGCGGAAAATTCCAGAAGTCCCAGAGGAGCTCAGCCAATGAGCGCCCAGCACCGGGAGCGTCAACCAATGGGAGCGCGCGTGGGCGGGCCCCGATGCCGGCTTCCGTCTGGAAGGGGGCGCGCCCCGCTGCGCTCAGCAGCCAATGGGAAGACGGGAAGGCGGGAGGCGGCCAATGGGATCGCGCGCGGGGGCGGGCGGGCGGGGCGGGCGGCCAATGGGGCGCAGGGGGCGTGGCCGCGGGGTTCTAGCAGCTTCCAGAGGGCGGCGCGGGAGCGGCGGGAGCGGAGCCGCGGCCATGGAGGAGGTGGGGGGGGGGAGCGGCCCTGAGGGGGTCCCGGAGGGGCCTGAGGGGAACCGGGACCGGGGCAGCTCCGGGGGCAGCGCTGGGGATCGGGGCTGGGTTTTATGGCGATCCCGAACGGGGCTTGGGGGTCGCTGCCGGGGTCGGGGCGCTCTGAGGGGAGAGCGGGGCCCTGAGGGGGTTCGGGGCGGTTTGGGCTTGTCTGGGCGTCCCTGAGGGGTCCGGGGGTTCCTGAGGGGCTCCTGAGGGGCTCCTGAGGGGCTGAGGGGTCCCTGAGGGGGCTCGGGGCGGTTTGGATTTGTCTGGGCGTCCCCTGAGGGGCTCCTGAGGGGGTTCAGGGCGGTTTGAGCTTCTCTGGGGGTCCCTGAGGGGGTTCGGGGGTCCCTGAGGGGCTCCTGAGGGGGCTCGGGGTGGTTTGGGGTTCTCTGGGGGTCCCTGAGGGTTCCTGAGGGGTCCCCAGGGGGTTCAGGGTCCTTGAGGGGGCTCGGGGGCCCTGGAGGGGTTTGGGGTCTCCGGGAAGCGCCTCCTTCCTCACGTTGTTGTTCTTTTTCTTTCCCTCCTGTTCTTCTTCGCTTCTCCTTCATTTTCACCGGCCTCGTCTTCATCTTTCCGGCCTTGCTCACGCTGTTCTCTCTCTGCCTGTCACCTGCGCTCGCTTGCTTCTTCATCCTCCTCGTGTTTCTCGCACTTTAATCCTCATTTCCTTTGCGCCTTCATCCTCCTCGTCTTCCTGACACCTTCATCCTCCTCATCGTCTCCCTCATCTTCCTCGCCCCTTGCTGCTCCTGGCCCTTCGCTGTTCTCGCTCCGTCCCTTTCCCCTCCTCTCCATCATCCTCTTCCCTTCTCGTTCCCGGGCCTCCTCTTCCTCTCCCCATTCCCGAGGCTGCTCTTCCTCCTCATTTCCCGTTCCCTTACCTGCTCTTCCTCTCCCCATTCCCGTGCCTCCTCTTCCTCGCCCCATTCCTGTGCTTGCTCTTCCTCCTCCCTTCCCGTTCCCGTGCCTCCTCTTCCTCTTCTTCCTCCCTTCCCATTCCCGTGCCCCCGACTCTCCCCCGCTCCCGTACCTCCTCTTCCTCACCCTCTCCCCGTTCCCTTACCTGCTTTTCCTCCTCCCTTCCCGTTCCTTTGCCTCCTCTTCCTCTCCCCATTCCTGTGCCTGCTCTTCCTCCTCCTTTCCCGTACTTCCTCTCCCGTTCCCCTCTCCCGTTCCCGTGCCTCCTCTTCCTCTCCTTTCCCATTCCCATGCTTCCTCTTCCTCTCCTCCTTTCCCGTCTCCCCGTTCCCGTTGCTTCTCTCCCGTTCCCGCCGCGTTCCCGGCGCGGCTGGGGCAGGCTCAGGAGCTGAAGGAGCGGGGGAACCGGGCGCTGGCGGCGGGGGGACGTGGGGGCGGCCGTGGGGCACTACTCGGCCGCCATCGCCCGGGACCCCAACAACCACGTCCTGTTCAGCAACCGCTCGGCCGCCTACGCGCGCCTCGGGGACTACGGGCGGGCCCTGGCCGATGCGTGCCGCACGCTGGAGCTGCGCCCCGACTGGGCCAAGGTGGGCACCGGGGGTGTGGGGGGCACCGGGGGGCACCGGGGGATGGATGGTGAATGGGGCCCTGGCCGATGCGTGCTGCACGCTGGAGCTGCGCCCCGACTGGGCCAAGGTGGGCACTGGGGAGTGCCAGGGGTCTGGGGGGTCTTGGGGGGCTCGGGGGGGATGTGGAGGGATGGAGCAGGGGGGTGATCTGGGGGGTACAGCCTCATGGGGGGCTCATCTTGGGGGTACAGCCCTCATGGGGGGCTGATCTGGGGGGTACAGGCCCTGTAGGATCACGGGAGGCTGATTTTGGGGGTCCGTACAGCTCCCACTGGGGTTATTTAGGGGATGGTCTGGGGGTCTGTACAGCCCCTATTGGGTCATAGGGGGCTGATTTTGGGGGGTCTGTACAGCCCTCATGGGGTCATTTAGGGGTCAGGGTGGGGGTCTGACCATGGGTGTGAGGGGTTCAGACTGGGGTCTGTCCATGGTGGTGGGGGGTCAGAGTGAGGGTCTGACCATGGTGAGCGGGGGGGTCAGGGTGGGGGTCTGTCCATGGTGGTGGGGGGTCAGGGTGGGGGTCTGACCATGGGTGTGAGGGGGTCAGATTGGGGGTCTGTCCATGGTGGTGGGGGGGTCAGGGTGGTGTGACCATGGTGAGCGGGGGTCTGACCATGGAGGGGGTGTCAGGGTGGGGGTCTGACCATGGTGGTGGGGGGGTCAGGGTGGGGATCTGACCATGGTGGTGGGGGGTCAGGGTGGGGGTCTGACCATGGGTGTGAGGGGGGTCAGGGTGGGGGTCTGACCATGGTGAGTGGGGGGTCAGGGTGGGGGTCTGTCCATGGAGGAGGGTCAGGGTGGGGGTCTGACCATGGTGAGTGGGGGGTCAGGGTGGGGGTCTGTCCATGGGTGTGAGGGGGTCAGGGTGGTGATCTGACCATGGTGAGTGGGGGGTCAGGGTGGGGGTCTGTCCATGGTGAGCCAGGGGTCAGGGGGTCAGGGTGGGGGTCTGTCCATGGTGAGGGGGGATCAGGGTGGGGGTCTGACCATGGTGAGTGGGGGGTCAGGGTGGGGGTCTGTCCATGGAGGGAGGGTCAGGGTGGGGGTCTGACCATGGTGAGTGGGGGGTCAGGGTGGGGGTCTGACCATGGAGGGGGGGTCAGGGTGGGGGTCTGACCATGGTGGTGGGGGGGTCGGGGTGGTGTGACCATGGTGGTGGGGGTCTGACCATGGAGGGAGGGTCAGGGTGGGGGTCTGACCATGGTGGTGGGGGGTCAGGGTTGGGGTCTGACCATAGATATGAGTGAATGGTCAGAGTGGGGGTCCCAGCCCCCCCAGAGGCCAGGCTGGGGCTGTGACCCCGTGTCCCCCCGTGTCCCCCCCGTGTCCCCCCCGTGTCCCCCCCGTGTCCCCCCGTGTCCCCCAGGGGTACTCGCGCAAGGCGGCCGCTCTGGAGTTCCTGCAGCGCCTGGAGGAGGCCAAGGCCACCTATGAGGAGGGGCTGGCCCGGGAGCCGGGCAACGAGCAGCTCCTGCAGGGCCTGCGCGGGGTGGAGGCCAGGCTGGCGGGTAGGGGGGGCTCTGGGGGGCTTTGGGGGGCAGAGGAATCCCTGGGCGGAGGATTTGGGTGGCCCCGAAAGGTTTTGGGTGGCCCCAAAAGGTTTTGAGTGGCCCAGAGAGTTTCTGGGTTTTGGGGAGGTTTTGGGTGGTCCAGAGAGGTTTTGGGTGGCCCTGAAGGATTTTGAGTGACCTGGAGAGGTTTTGGGTGCCCTGGAGAGATTTTGGGTGGCCCCAAAAGGTTTTGAGTGGCCTGGAGAGTTTTGGGGTCCTGAGGAGGAGGTTTTGGGTGGCCTGGAGAGGTTTTGTGTGACCCTGGAAGTTTTTGGTCTCTCTGAAGGATTTTGAGTGATCTGGAGAGATTTTGGCTGGCCCTGAAACTTCTGGGTGGCCCTGAAAGGTTTGAGTGTCCTGGAGACGTTTTGGGTTTCCCTGGAAGATTTTAGGTGGTCCTGAACGGTTTGGGGTGACCTGGACAAGTTTTGAGTGGCCCAGAAAGGTTTTGAGTGGACTGGACAGGTTTTGAGTGGTCCTGGAAATTTTTGGGTGTCCCTGAAGGATTTTGAGTGACCTGGAGAGGTTTTGGGTGGCCCTGAAAGTTTTTGGGTGTCCCTGGAAAGTTTTGGGTGGCCCAGAGAGTTTCAGGGTCCCTGGGGAGGTTTTGGGTGGTCCAGAGAGGTTTTGAGTGTTTTTGGGTGGCCCTGAAAGGTTTTGAGTGACCTGGAGAGGTTTTGGGTGATCTTGAAAGGTTTTGGGTTACCCTGGAAGTTTTTGGGTGTTCCTGAAGAGTTTTGGGTGGCCCTGGAGAGGTTTTGGGTGGTCCTGAAAGGTTTTGAGTGTCCTGGAGAGTTTAGGTTGCTGGGGAGGTTTTGGGTGGCCCTGAAAACTTCTGAGTAGCCCCGAAAGTTTTTTGGGTGGCCCTGGAAGGTTTTGGGTGTCCTTGAAGGATTTTGAGTGAGCTGGAGAGTTTTTTGGGTGGCCCTGGAACGTTTTGAGTGACCTGGAGAGGTTGGGATCACGCTGAAAGCTTTTGGGTGGCCCTGGAGAGATTTTGGGCGTCCCTGAAAGGTTTTGGGTGGCTCAGAGAGGTTTTGGGTGGCTCAGAGAGGTTTTGGGCGTCCCTGGAGAGGTTTTGAGCAGCCTGGAGAAGTTTTGGGTGCCCCAGAGACTTTCAGGGTGCCAGGCAGGTGGAGAAAGGTGAATTTGGGGCGTCGAGAGCCGGATTTGAGCCTCCCTGAGGGGATTTTTGTGCCTCCCCCCCATTGCAGAGAGGAAGCTGCTGAACCCCTTCAGCGCCCCCGACCTGCTGGCCCGGCTGGAGGCCGACCCCCGGACCCGGGGGCTGCTGGGGGACCCCGAGTACCGGCGGCTGCTGGAGACGCTGCGCAGCGACCCCGGCCAGCTGGGGGCGTCAGTGAGGGGCTGGGGGGGCTCTGGGGGGCTGGGGAGGGGCTGGGGAGGGCTTTGGGGGTGTCAGTGAGGGGCTTGGGGGGCTGGGGAGGGGTTTGGGGGCTCTGAGGGGCTGGGGGGAGTTTGAGAGGGGTTTTGAGGGGGTTGGGTGAGGGTTTGTGGGGGCTGGGGAGGGGGCTCGGAGGGGGTTTTGGAGGGCTGGGGAGGGGCTGGGAGGGGTTTGAGAGGGGTTTTGCGGGGCTTGGGGTGGTGGGAAGGAGTTTTGGGGATTGGGAAGAGTTTTGGGGGGACTGGGAGGGGTTTCAGAGAGGTTTTGAGGGGCTGGGAGGGGTCTTGGGGGGCTGGGACGGGGATTTTGGGGTGCAGCCCCTTCGGGGGAATTTTTGGAGTGGAGAATTTTGGGATGGGGAATTTTGGATGGGGAATTTTGGGATGAGACTTTTGGGTTGGAGATTTTGGGATGGGGACTTTTGGGATGGGGACTTTTGGGATGGGGACTTTTGGGATGGGACTTTTGGGACAGGATTTTGGGGTGCAGCTCCCTCAGGGGAATTTTTGGGGTGGGGATTTTGAGATGGGGAATTTTGGGACGGGGATTTTAGGATAAGAATTTTGGCATGGAGACTTTTGGGATGGGGAATTTCGGGGCAGATTTTGGGATGCTGCCCTTTCAGGGGAATTTTGGGACAGGGATTTTAGGATAAGAATTTTGGCACGGAGAATTTTGGGATGGGGAATTTTTGGGGGACAGATTTTGGGATGCTGACCTTTCGGGGGAATTTCGGGACAGGGATTTTGGGGTGCAGCTCCCTCGGGCGAGTTCCGGCACGGGGAATTTTGGGACGGGGAATTTTGGGACGGGGAATTTTGGGACGGGGAATTTTGGGATGGGAATTTTGGGACGGGGAATTTTGGGATGGGAATTTCGGGACGGGGAATTTTGGGGTTCCACCCCCTCAGGGCAGTTGTGGGACGGGAATTTTGGGGTTCAGCGCCCCCCAACCCCCCTGGCCGCCCCCTCCCCAGGAAGCTGCAGGACCCGCGGGTGATGACGACGCTCAGCGTGCTGCTGGGCGTGGAGCTCAGCGGGGCTGAGGAAGAGGAGGAGGCGCCTTCGCCGCCCCCCCCGCCCCCCCCCGCCCCCCTCGCAGCCCCCCCCGGCCGAGGAGCTCCCCCAGAACAAGCAGGAGGTGAGGGGGGGTCCCCAAAACCGGGCTGGGGGGAGATTTGGGGGGATTTCAGCCGTTTTTGGGGTCCCCCTTCAGATACAGCAGGAGAAGGAGCTGTGTGATGCTGGAGGATCTGGGTGTGAAATTTGGGGTGATTTCAGCCGTTTTTGGGTGTCCCTCTGCATTACTGGAGTACAGGGAGCTGCATCACAAGGGGAGGATCTGGGTGTGAAATTTGGGGTGATTTCAGCTTTTTTTGGGGTTCCCCTTAAGATACAGAGGTAGAAGGAGCTGGATGATGAGGGGAGGATTTGGGTGTGAAATTTGGGGTGATTTCAGCTTTTTTTGGGGTCCCCCTTCAGATACAGCAGGAGAAGGATCTGGGTGATGTGGGATGATCTGGCTGTGAAATTTGGGGTGATTCCATCCATTTTTGGGGTCCCTTCAGGCCCAGAAGGAGAAGGAGCTGGCCATGACAGGAGAAGGATCTGGGTGATGGTGGATGATCTGGGTGTGAAATTTGGGGTGATTCCATCCATTTTTGGGGTTCAGGCCCAGAAGGAGAAGGAGCTGGGTGATGCTGGAGGATCTGGGTGATGGTGGGATGATCTGGCTGTGAATTTTGGGGTGATTCCATCCATTTTTGGGGTCCCTTCAGGCCCAGAAGGAGAAGGAGCTGGGCAACGCCGCCTACAAGCGCAAGGAGTTCCCGGCGGCGCTGGAGCACTACACCCGCGCCGAGCAGCTCGACCCCACCAACATGACCTACGTCACCAACCAAGCAGGTCTGCCGCCCTGAACCCCTCCCAAATCACCCTCCTGAACCCCAGATTTCCCCCTGAACCCCAAATTTCCCCCTGAACCCCAAATCCCAGCCGTGTACTTCGAGACGGGCGAGTACGAGCGGTGCCGGGCGCTGTGCGAGGCGCGCCATCGAGGTGGGCCGGGAGAACCGCGAGGACTACAGGCAGATTGCCAAGTGAGTCCGGGGGCTTTTGGGGTCTTTTCTGTCCCCCCCAAACCCCTTTTGTCCCCCCCAAACCGTCCTGTGTCCCCCACCCCCTCCAGGGCCTATGCAAGGATCGGAACTCGTATTTCCGCGAGGAGCGCTACAAGGACGCCGTGCACTTCTACAACAAATCCCTGGCCGAGCACCGCACGCCCGACGTGCTCAAGAAGTGCCAGCAGGTGACTTTGGGGCGGGGTTTGGGACTGGTTTGGGGGGTTTGGGACTGGTTTGGGGGGTTTGGGACTGATTTGGAGAGTCCTGGGGGTTTGGGACTGGTTTGGAGGGTCTTGGAGTGCTTTGGAACTGGTTTGAAGGTCCTGGGGTGTCTGGGACTGGTTTGAGGATCCTGGGGGTTGGTTTGGGGGCTTTGGGACTGGTTTGGGGGGGTTCTTGGGGGGTTTGGGACTGGTTTGGAGGGTCTTGGGTTGGTTTGAGGGTGTACGAGGGTCCTGGGGGTTGGTTTGGAGCTTTGGACTGGTGTGGGGATTCCTGGGGCTTTGAGACTGGTTTGAGTCCTGGGGGGTTTGGGACTGGTTTGGAGAGTCCTAGGGGTTGGTTTGGGGGGTTTGGGACTGGTTTGTGGGGGTTGGGTCTGGTTTGGGGGGTTCTGGGGGGTTTAAGGTGACTGGTTTGGGGAGTCTGGGGGTTGGTTTGGAGGGTTTGGGACTGGTTTGTGGAGTTCTGTGGGGTTTGGGACCGGTTTGGGGAGTCCTAAGGAGTTTGGGAATGGTTTGAGGGTCCTGGGAGCTTTGGGACTGGTTTGGGGGGGGGGTTGGGTCTGGTTTGGAGGGTCCTGGTGGATTTGGGGCTGGTTTGGAGGATTCTGAGTGTTGGTTTGAGGGCTTTGGGACTGGTTTGGGGGTTTGGGACTGGTTTGTGGAGTTCTGTGGGGTTTGGGACTGGTTTGGGTCTGGTTTGGAGGGTCCTGGTGGATTTGGGGCTGCTTTGAGGGCCCTGCACACTTGGGGGTGCCCCCCTGTCCCCTCCCTGACCCCCCAAACGCGCTCAGGCCGAGAAGATCCTGAAGGAGCAGGAGCGCTTGGCCTACATCGACCCCGACCTGGCGCTGGAGGAGAAGAACAAAGGCAACGAGTGCTTCCAGCGAGGTCTGCCGGCTTTTGGGGGGCTTTGAGGGGCTTTGGGGGGGCTCTGAGGGTTTGGGGGGTCTCTGAGGGTTTGGGGCACCCCTTGAGCATGAGGAGGGCTCTGTCTGTAGGGGATTACCCCCAGGCCATGAAGCACTACAGCGAGGCCATCCGGCGCAACCCGCACGAGGCACGGCTCTACAGCAACCGCGCCGCCTGCTACACCAAGCTGCTCGAGTTCCCCCTGGCCCTCAAGGTCTGGGGGGTTTGGGGCTGGTTTGGGGGGTTTGGGACTGGTTTGGGGGGTTTGGGACTGGTTTGGAGGATCTTGGGGGGTTTGGGACTGGTTTGGGGGAGTTAGGACTGGTTTGGGGGCTTGGAACTGGTTTGGGAGGCTTGAAACTGGCTTGGAGGGGTCCTGGGGAGAGGTTTTGGGGGTTTGGGACTGGTTTGGGGGATTTGGGGCCCCCTGCTACACCAAGCTGCTCGAGTTCCCCCTGGCCCTCAAGGTCTGGGGGGTTTGGGGCTGGTTTGGGGGGTTTGGGGGTTGGTTTGGGGGATTTGAGGCCCCCTGCTACACCAAACCTGCTCGAGTTCCCCCTGGCCCTCAAGGTCTGGGGGTTTGGAACTGGTTTGGGGTTTGGAACTGGTTTGGAGGGGTCCTGGGGAGAGGTTTTGGGGATTTGGACTGGTTTGGAGGATCTTGGGGGGTTTGGGGACTGGTTTGGGGGAGTTAGGACTGGTTTGGGGGATTTGGGGCCCCCTGCTACACCAAACCTGCTCGAGTTTCCCCTGGCCCTCAAGGTCTGGGAGGGTTCCTGAGGGAATTTGGGGGTGGTTTGGGATGTTTGGGACTGGTTTGGAGGGGTCCTGGGAGAGGTTTTGGGGGTTTGGGACTGGTTTGGGGGAGTTAGGACTGGTTTGGGGGATTTGGGGCCCCCTGCTACACCAAACCTGCTCGAGTTCCCCCTGGCCCTCAAGGTCTGGGAGGGTTCCTGAGGGGAATTTGGGGGTGGTTTGGGATGTTTGGGACTGGTTTGGAGGGGTCCTGGGGAGAGGTTTTGGGGGTTTGGGACTGGTTTGGGGGATTTGGGGCCACCTGCTACACCAAGCTGCTCAAGTTCCCCTGGCCCTCAAGGTTTGGGGGGGTTTGGGACTGATTTGGGGGTTCCTGGGGGTTGGTTTGGGGGGTTGGAGGGTTCTGGGGGGTTTGGGACTGGTTTGGGGGTCTGGGGGCTGCTTTGGGATTGGTTTTGAAGGTCCTGCCGTGGTTTGAGAGGCAGGAACCAGTTTGGGGAAGGACTTAGGGTTGGTTTGCGAATCCTGGGGCTGCTTTGGGGGCACAGAGGGCACTGGGGGCTGCTTTGGGGGCACTGGGGGCTGCTCTGGGGGCACAGAGGGCACTGGGGGCTGCTTTGGGGGCACTGGGGGCTGTTTGGGGGCACAAAGGACGTGCCGGGGTTGTTTGTGGGGTGCAGGGACACTTTGGGGACCCTCGTGACCCCCTCTTTGTCCCCATGCAGGACTGTGAGGAGTGCATCCGGCTGGAGCCCACCTTCAGTGAGTGGGGACACCAGGGGACAGCAGGGGACAGGCCCTGCCCTTCCTCTGCATCACCCTCATCATCCTCACCCTCCTCCTCCTCTGCCCGTGTTCTCCTCATCCTTCTTCACCCGTCCCCACCCGTCCCCGTGTCCCCTCCTGTGCCTGAACCTGTGTCCATCCCCCTGGACCTTCCTGTCCCTGTGTCCTCCTGCCTGTCCCCATGTCCTCCCTGTCCCTGTGTCCCCCATGTCCCTGTGTCTCCATGTCCCCTCCATGTCCCCCGTGTTCCTCCCATGTCCCCTTGCTGTCCTCCCTGTCCCCCTCTGTCCTTGTGTCCCCTCCTGTCACCCCATGTCCCCATATCCCCCGTGCCCCCCATGTCCCTGCTGTCCCCTTGTCCCCTCATGTCCCCATGTCTCCCATGTCCCCCTGTGTCCCCTGCTGTGTCCCCATGTCCCTCTGTGTCCCCTGCTGCCGTCACCTGTCCTGTGTCATGTCCCCCTGTGTTCCCCGATGTCCCCCTGTGTCCCCTCTGTCCCTGTGTCCCCCCTGTCCCCGTGTTCCCCCCACGTTCCCTCGTGTCCCCTTTTGTCCCCGTGTCCCTGCATGTCCCCTGCTGTTCCCCCTGTCCTGTCCCCCATATCCCCCCCACATGTCCCCCCTGTCCCCATGTCCCCTGTGTCCCCATATCCCCCATGTCTCCCCTGTTCCCGTGTCCCCTCGTGGTCCCTCCATGTCCCCTCCATGTCCCCTCCATGTCCCCCTGTCCCTCCATGTCCCTCCATGTCCCCCCCTGTCCCTCCATGTCCCTCCATGTCCCCCTGTCCCCTCCATGTCTCCATGTCCCTCCATGTCCCCCTGTCCCCCCATGTCCCTCCATGACCCCTCCATGTCCCCCTGTCCCCTCCATGTCCCCCTGTCCCTCCATGTCCCTCCATGTCCCCATGTCCCTCCATGTCCCCTCCATGTCCCCTCCATGTCCCCCTGTCCCTCCATGTCCCTCCATGTCCCCCCCTGTCCCTCCATGTCCCTCCATGTCCCCCCCTGTCCCTCCATGTCCCCCTGTCCCCTCCATGTCTCCATGTCCCTCCATGTCCCCCTGTCCCCCCATGTCCCCCCATGTCCCTCCATGACCCCTCCATGTCCCCCTGTCCCCTCCATGTCCCCCTGTCCCTCCATGTCCCCTCCATGTCCCCTGCTGTCCCCAGTCAAGGGTTACACGCGGAAGGCGGCGGCGCTCGAGGCCATGCGCGATTACACCAAGGCCATGGAGGTTTATCAGCGCGCCCTGGACCTCGACCCCTCCTGCAAGGTGGGCCTGGCACCCCCGGGGCCTCCCCCGTGCCCACCCTGTGCCCTCAGTGCCCACCCTGTGCCCACCCTGTGCCCTCTGTGTCCCCCCTGTGCCCTCTGTGTCCCCCTGTGCCCTCAGTGCCCACCCTGTGCCCACCCTGTGCCCTCTGTGTCCCCCTGTGCCCTCAGTGTCCCCCTGTGCCCTCTGTGCCCACCCCATGCCTCAGTGTCCCCCTGTGCCCTCAGTGTCCCTCTGTGCCCACCCTGTGCCCTCTGTGTCCCCCTGTGCCCTCAGTGTCCCCCTGTGCCCTCTGTGCCCACCCTGTGCCACCCTGTGCCCTCAGTGCCCACCCTGTGCCCTCAGTGTCCCTCTGTGCCCACCCCGTGCCCCCCAAGAGGCTGCAGAGGGGCAGCAGCGCTTGGAGCCCCCTGATCCCTGTGACACCCCCAAATCTCTGTGACACCTGTGTCACCTCCAACCCTGTGACACCCCCATGTCCCCCGTGTCACCCCTGTGTCACCCTGTGCCCCCTGTCTCTGCCAGGAAGCCACAGAGGGTTTGTGTCGCTGCATGTGGGGGCAGCAGCAGCGCTCAGAGCTCCTGACCCCTGTCACACCTGTGTCGCCCCAATCCCTGTGACACCTGTGACACCCCCATGTCCCCTGTGTCCCCCATGTCCCCCATGTCCCCCGTGTCACCCTGTGTCCCCTGTCCCCCAGGAGGAGGCCGAGGGGCTGCGTGCGGGGGCAGCAGCAGCGCTCGGAGCACCTGAGCCCTTTGACACCTGTGTCACCCAGTCCCTGTGACACCCCCTGATCCCTGTGACACCCCTGATCCCTGTGTCACCCCAGTCCCTGTGACACCCCCTGATCCCTGTCACCCCCCTGTGCCCCCAGGAGGCGGCCGAGGGGCTGCGTGTGGGGGCAGCAGCAGCGCTCGGAGCTCCCAATCCCTGTCACACCTGTGTCACCCCAATCCCTGTGACACCCGTGACACCCCCTGTGTCACCCTGTGTCACCCTGTGCCCCCTGTCTCTGCCAGGAAGCCACGGAGGGTTTGTGTTGCTGCGTGTGGGGGCAGCAGCAGCGCTCGGAGCCCCTGAGCCCTGTCACACCTGTGTCACCCCAATCCCTGTGACACCTGTGACACCCCCATGTCCCCTGTGTCACCCTGTGTCACCCTGTGCCCCCAGGAGGCGGCCGAGGGGCTGCGTGCGGGGGCAGCAGCAGCGCTCGGAGCTCCTGATCCCTGTCACACCCGTGTCCACCCCAATCCCTGTGTCACCTGTGTCACCCTAATCCCTGTGTCACCTCCAACCCTGTGACACCCCCATGTCCCCTGTGTCACTCTGTGTCACCCTGTGCCCCCTGTCCCCCAGGAGGCGGCCGAGGGGCTGCGTCGCTGCGTGCGGGGGCAGCAGCAGCGCTCAGAGCCCCTGAGCCCTGTCACACCTGTGTCACCCCAATCCCTGTGACACCCCCTGATCTCTGTCACCCCCCTGTCCCCCAGGAGGCGGCCGAGGGGCTGCGTCGCTGCGTGCGGGGGCAGCAGCAGCGCTCGGAGCCCCCCGAGGAGCTGCGGCGCCGGGCCCTGGCCGACCCCGAGGTGCAGCAGATCATGGGGGGACCCGGCCATGAGGCTGATCCTGGAGCAGATGCAGAAGGACCCGCAGGCCCTCAGCGAGTCAGTGACACTGGGGGTGTCCCCAGGGTGGTGAGGGGTGGCACCGAGGGTCCCTGAGATGGTAGAGGGTCCCCAAGGCTAAGGGAGGTGGCACTGAGGGTCCCCAAGGGTCCCCATGGCACAGGGGGTGGCACTGAGGGTCCCCAAGGGTGGTGGGGGTGGTACCAAGGGTCCTCAGTGTCCCCAAAGTGTCCCCAACTGTCCCCAAAGTGTCTCCAACTGTCCAGGGTGTCCCCAGCCATCCCAGGGTATCCCCAGAGTGTCCTCAACTGTCCCCAGAGTGTCCTCAACTGTCCCCAAAGTGTCCCAAAGTGTCTCCAGCTGTCCCTAAAGTGTCCCCAGCTGTCCCAGGGTGTCCCCAAAGTGTCCCCAACTGTCCCAGGGTGTCCCCAACTGTCCCCACAGTGTCTCCAACTGTCCTAGGGTGTCCCCAACTGTCCCCAAAGTGTCCCCAACTGTCCCAGGGTGTCCCCATGGTGTCCCAAACTGCTCCAGGGTGTCCCCACAGTGTCCCCAACTGTCCCAGGGTGTCCCCAAAGTGCCCCCAGCTGTCCCCACAGTGTCCCAACTGTCCAGGGTGTCCCCTAAGTGTCCCCAACTGTCCCAGGTTGTCCCCAAAGTGTCCAAACTGCTCCAGGGTGTCCCCAGAGTGTCCTCAACTGTCCCCAAAGTGTCCCCAACTGTCCCTGGGTGTCCCATGGTGTCCCAAACTGCTCCAGGGTGTCCCACAGTGTCCCCAACTGTCCCAGGGTGTCCCCAAAGTGCCCCCAGCTGTCCCCACAGTGTCCCCAACTGTCCCAGGGTGTCCCCTAAGTGTCCCCAACTGTCCCTGGGTGTCCCCATGGTGTCCCAAACTGCTCCAGGGTGTCCCCACAGTGTCCCAAAATGTCCCCAACTGTCCACAAGTGCCCCCAAAGTGTCCCCAGCTGTCCCCACAGTGTTCAAAGGTGTCCCAGGGTGTCCCCACAGTGTCCCCAACTGTCCCAGAGTGTCCCCAGCTGTCCCCAGAGTGTCCCCAACTGTCCCAGGTGTCCCCAAAGTGTCCCCAACTGTCCAGAGTGTCCCCAAGATGTCCCAAGATGTCCCCATGGTGTCCCCACCCCCTGACCCCGCTGTCCCCCCCCATTCCAGGCACCTCAAGAACCCTCTGATCGCGCAGAAGATCCAGAAGCTGATGGACGTGGGGCTCATCGCCATCCGGTGACCCCCCCAAAACCCCCGGGGACCCCCCCGGGCCCCCCCCGGGGACACCCCCAGCCTTGGGGGGGGGGGTCTGGGGGTGCCGCCCCTCCCCCCACCCCCCCCCAAACCCCCCCCCATTCCCCCCATCGGTTCTGGGGCGCTGCCACCCCCAATAAAGAGCGGAGCAGAGACGGGCTGGGGGCTGGGGGCGTTTTGGGGGGGTCTGGGGGCGTTTGGGGGGTCTGGGGGCGTTTTGGGGGGGGTTTTGGGGCATTTTGGGGGGATTAGGGGCATTTTTGGGGGGGGTTTTGGGGCATTTCTGGTGGGGTTTTGGGGCATTTTTGGGGGGTTTGGGGGCATTTGGGTGCCAGGGACCCCCCCCCGACAGAGATTTTGGGGACTCCAACCCCCTCTCAAAAGGATTTGGGGGGGGGTGAGCGTCCGAGCCCCTCCCAGAAAGATTTTGGGGTGTCTAAGACCCTTCCCACAAAGATTTAGGGGGTCTGAGCCCCTCCCACGAGGATTTTGGGTGTCTGAGACCCCTCCCACAATAATTTTGGGGACTTTAAACCCTTCCCATAAAAATTTGGAGTGTCTTAAGACCCCTCCCCAAAGATTTTGGGGTCTCTGAGACCCCTCCCACAAAGGTTTTGGGGCTCCAAACCCCTTCCACAAAGATTTTGGGGTGTCTGAGACCCCTCCCACAATAATTTTGAGGTGTCCAAGACCCCTCCCATAATAATTTTTGGGTGTCTGAGACCCCTCCCACAATAATTTTGGGATGTCCAAGACCCCTCCCAAATATTTTGGGGTCTCTGAGACCCCTCCCACAATAATTTTGGGGGGTTCCAAACCCCTCCCATAAGAATTTGGGGACCCCAAACCCCTCCACAATAAATTTGGGGTGTCTGAGACCCTCCCACAATAATTTAGGGGCTTCAAACCCCTCCCACAATAAATTTGGGGTGTCCAAGACCCCACCCACAATAATTTAGGGGCTCCAAACCCCTCCCAAATATTTTGGGGTGTCTGAGACCCCTCCCACAATAATTTTGGGGTATTCAAGACCCCTCCCATAATAATTTTGGGATGTCCAAGACCCCTCCCACAATAATTTAGGGGCTCCAACCCCTCCCAAATATTTTGGGTGTCTGAGACCCCTCCCACAATAATTTTGAGGTGTCTGAGACCCCTCCCACAATAATTTTGGGGACCCTAAACCCCTCCCACAATAAATTTGGGGTGTCTGAGACCCCTCCCACAATAATTTTGGGATGTCCAAGACCCCTCCCAAATATTTCGGGGTGTCTGAGACCCCTCCCACAATAATTTTGGGATGTCCAAGACCCCTCCCCTAATAATTTTTGGGTGTCTGAGACCCCTCCCACAATAATTTTGGGGTATCCAAGACCCCTCCCACAATAATTTGGGGTCTCCAAGCCCCCTCCCCACAAACACCAGGGTCCCGCCGAGCGCCAGGAGCGTGTTGAGTTGGTTTTTGGGGGTGACAATTCGGGGACAGTGACAGTGACGGTGGCAGTGGCAGCCCCGTGGGTTGGGGAGGGGTCTCAGGGGTCCAGCCCCCCCTCCAGCAGCCGCTGCAGCTCGCGGGGGTCGCGGGGGGGCCCCCCCAGGGCCAGCGCCCCCCCCAGGAACTGGTGCAGGAGCCGGGGGGGGGCGGAGAGCACGCGCAGCCCCAGCGTGACGTCACCGCGGAGCCACAGCCGCACCTGGGGGGGGGAGGGGGGGGTGAGACCCCGCCCCGAATTCCAATGGGAGACCCCGCCCCGAATTCCAATGGGAGACCCCGCCCCGAATTCCCAAAGGAGTGAAGCCCCGCCCCAAATTCCATGGGAGACCCCGCCCCAAATCCCCAAAGGGGCTGAGACCCCTCCCCAAATTCCCAAGGGAGTGAGACCCCTCCCCAGAATCCCAGCGGGGTCTCAGATCCCTTCCTGAGACCCCTCCCCAACTTCCAATGGGGCTGAGACTCCACCCCAAACAGGGCTGTGACCCCTCCTCAAATTCCAATGGGAGACCCCGCCCCAAATCCCCAAAGGAGTGAGACCCCGCCCCAAAATCCCAGCGGGGTCTGAGATCCCTCCCTGAGACCCCTCCCCAAATTCCAATGGGAGATCCCGCCCCAAATCCCAATGGGGCTGAGACTCCGCCCCAAACAGGGCTGTGACCCCTCCCCAAATTCCAATAGGAGACCCCGCCCCAAATCCCCAATGGGGCTGAGACCCCGCCCCAAATTCCATGGGAGACCCCGCCCCAAATCCCCAAAGGGGTGAGACCCCGCCCCAAAATCCCAGCGGGGTCTGAGATCCCTCCCTGAGACCCCTCCCCAAATTCCAATGGGAGATCCCTCCTCAAAATCCCGAACAGGGGTGAGACCCCTCCCCAAAATCCCAGCGGGGTCTGAGATCCCTCCCTGAGACCCCTCCCCAAATTCCAATGGGGCTGAGACCCCGCCCCAAACAGGGCTGTGACCCCTCCCCAAATTCCAATGGGAGACCCCGCCCCAAATCCCCAAAGCAGTGAGACCCCCTCCTCAAATTCCAGTGGGAGACCCCTCCTCAAAATCCCGAACAGGGGTGAGACCCTGCCCCAAATTCCAATGGGGCTGAGACCCCTCCCCAAATCCCCAATGGGGTGAGACCCCTCCCCAAATTCCAATGGGAGACTCCTCATATCCCTAAAGGGGA